>JAJEKB010012267.1:0-91751 GCA_022393335.1 Macrotrachela quadricornifera | reverse complement strand
TAAGTTCTTTATAGCATAATAAGGAGTTTTACAATACATGGTTTCGAGTTTGTGCCCGCACCCGGATATCTTTTAAGGTTTCGTAGATTTTTTTATTCGATTTTTAGACTTTTGAAAGCATTTGGAGCATTTTACAAAACTACAAAACCTTTTTGGAGGGTTCAGGAGTGCTCCTATTTTTTTTACAGTGTATGGGAGTCCAGAATTTCGGCCCAACAATTTTTCGTCCCAGCCATTTCAGCCCGGCCAAAATTTTGGTGATTTTTCGGTCTGAATCGAGAATCCGATAGGAATCTCCGTCCCGTTCTTAAATAAATTTAATTAATTAATTAATTATTAATTGGTAATGTTCATAGTGCTGAGCATCATGACTTTCTAAAACTCATTTTGCTGAGCAGTATGAACATCGAATATATCAGTTTGCTAAGCAGTATGACATAGTGCTTAACATTATGTCAAACTGCTCAGCAACATGTTATATTCGATGTTCATACTGCTCAACACCATGTCGTACTGCTTAGTAAGATGATATACATAATGTTCATACTGCTTAGCAAGGTGATATACTTGATGCTCATACTACTCAGCAAAATGAGTTTTAGAAAGTCATGGTGCTCAGCACTATGAACATTACTAATTAATAATTAATTAATTAAATTTATTTAAGAACGGGACGGAGATTCCTATCGGATTCTCGGTCCAGACCGAAAAATCACCGGAATTTTGGCCGGGCCGAAATGGCTGGGACGAAAAATTGTTGGGCCCAAATTCATGTAACCTCTAAAGTCTCTAAGAAGAGTGTCTGTAAGGGGGAATGGGACCTTTCAGAAAACTCTGGCTGAAAATGTACTTGAGTATCACAATACTATTCAGTGAATTTTCTTGAAAATGCGAAGAATTATATGTAATGAGTAGTACCATTATGAATTTATTGAGACTTTGCTAGTACTTGAAAACAAATATTCTTTTAACAAAAATATTTCACCATATGCATAGATTTAGTTTCACAGCAATTTCAGTCACCTAAAATTACTTGACGAAAACGGTTAATGATTGTGCAAAGCTTGCTTAATATCTATGAATCGTTAAAACTGTATATAACAAGAAGACTTTAATTTCTATAAGACATTTTTTATTCAAGTAAATAGAAAAAAATATATAAAAGAAGTCTTAAATTTTTTTTCTTGTAGAAAAGTATGTTTTCAACATTTCCAGCCAATATTACAATCTTCACAAGTACCTCCATTGGCTTGAAATTGTAAGTCATTGAATGGATTCTTTCCGACAGTCACTTGTTTTCCAGCTTTATTACGACAACAACACTTGCTGTTAAAGATTGAGCAACATTTACCAGCTTCGACGTTGCCATTCATCGATATTACCACCATCAACACCATAAACATTGTTAATATTGTTGCTGAAAAGACCTTCATGTTTCTTAAGATAGAGTAAGTGGTTGAAAGTAGTTTTAAGATGAAATACTGTTTGTAAGGTATAAATCTTTTTGAGTAAGATGAATAAGGTAAAATAAACAAATATTGAGCTACCAAATCACGTTTATATACATAGGATGAACATTGAAAGCAAGGTTATTGAAGAGAACCCCAGGGGGAAAATATATACTAATAATTGATATAAGAAAGAATAAAAATTCCAATCGACATCATAGATGGGGATGTCTTCAAATGATCGTGTGTAATTAAGGTCATAGAAGCATGACGTAATACGATTGTGACCGGTAATATTTTTCTTTCGTCTTTCTGTTGTCCTTCATATAGTAGTAAATACAAACAAATATGTGTCATGGGTATTAGTCATGATACTTCCTTTTCTCTCTCATGTTGCTGTGTTCATTCATACTCCTCTCACATTTTCCCCCTCATTTCATATTTTTTCCCACCTCATAAATTGTTTCCCTCCTCTAATTTTTTTATTCCACTCCTCCCATTTTTCGCCCTTCTCACATTTGTGGTTGTACGCCCATGATTTTGAGTAGGAGACAGAGATATGCAGCGGCTGCCCTAGATCAAAAGAATATCCAAAATTATTTTAAAACAAAATCTATTTTTATGTCTTCGAGACAATATTTGCATATGGTTTATGTTAAATTAAAAGTAAAAAAACCAAATGTCATCAACGAAATAATTGTTGTTGAGAGAAAACGAAATTGTACTCTTTGGACAACTAAAAATTATTTTCAAGAAAATTTTTGCCCTGAAGACATAAAAATAGATTTTTTTCTAAAATAATTTTGAGAGTTCTTTTGATCTAGGGCAGTCGGGAGGGTAGTGCACATCTCTGGTAGAAGAGGATGTGTTGGAATGCGATGCATGTATGAGAAGATGTGAGAAGCAACGAATTTATGTTGTTTCGTTTTCGTGATGGTGTACTTACATTCCTTGTGTTTAGTTATGGAATAAAGGTTCTTTTTTTCTCAATGTCTTTACTAGAAGCGAGTGTTTCTACCATATGTATGTTCATTAAGATAAAATCTCTTTTTCATTAGTATAGTTTTACTCTTCAGTGTTACGAATATTTGTTTGTTTGTAGCGTCAGTCGAAGAAGAACAGAAACGAGGAATGAATTCATCCTATGTATATACACGTGGTTTGGTTTGCTCGATATTTGTTAATTTTAGCTTAGTCGTCTTACTCGAAAAGGCTTACTTTATAAGCAGTATGTTATCTCAAAACGAGTTCCAATTGTTGAGTCTCTCCTTAGCAACATGAAGCTTTTTGCAACAGCAATATTCATGGTATACTGTAGATTAATAATGGTAGTATCAATGCTGGCGAGATCACAGGTGGTTTTGCTCAATCTTTAACAACTGGTGTTTCTACCGCAAGAGAAATGGACATCGGATGGGCGTTGGAATAAACATAATGAATGACTTGCATCTTGAGTTAAATGGATGTAGTTGTAGTGGATGTGACATCGGCTGGAAATGTTGAAGATACACTTTTTTATAAGAAACAAGAGTCTTCAAAGTAAGTCTGAGAAAATCTCATATCGGTCATAGTTGAACATCTGAGAATTCGATAATGTTTTAATATGTTACAAGTAGTAGTGAGGTTAGTATTACCGAAAATTTTCAACTTGATCAAGTCACGTGTTCGTACGAAAAAACTTGAAACACGAGCAGAATTTTCTATTTTTCTGCAATTTTCACAAAATTTTCGTGAATAACGATGATTTTTAGATGTGAATCCCTTCAGAAGCTTTGATCAATCTATAATAACTTCTCAAATATTCTTAACAAGCTTGGTCTTACTTGTTTTACTGTGTTTTCGGACCAAAATGTCAGTCAGCTGCATTTTAAGCGCCAACAAATAATCACTTTAATATTTTATATTGGTGATAGAGGACATGAAGATCCACCGCCTAAGATATCTAAAAGCTTTTGTTGTTCGAAAAAGTCAAGCACTTTTTGCAAATTCATGGCTTGTCTCTCATACACATTATATCCTCCATTTCAGTGATTGTATCAATTCTTTGTACCATTCACAATCATTCTTTATTATAACTAATATCGAAATAATAAAGATTAGCTTTATCAACTATTGTCATAATATTTAATTTCTATTAAATTTTAATTTTTCGTTTTTATACAAATAGTTTAAAACTGTTTCATACATTTTGGCATCAATTCATTCCAGAATAGATTTTTTCTAGAGGGTTGGTTTATACATCAATTGTATATTATTAAGATATAATAAACTATTTTTGCAACGTATACGAGCCATTATTATAGAAAGTTGAAATGGAAATTTTTTATTGTGGTCAATGCATCATGTAACATTGTTATTTTTTAATTTTTTAGTCTTTTTGAGATTGTCATGATTTTATGTATATGTCTATGTTTTCATTTATATCACTGTTCGTTCTGATGTCATAGCTGGATCCATATATATAATATATATGTATATGGGTGTGATCAATTGCACTGATAAATCGATATTTAATTGTTTATATAACTTCAACTAGTCGTTAGAAGAATATGATTTTTTTACCAATCGTACCTCATATAAAATATCATTATAGTTAATGTATTCAGTTGATTAGAAGGAAGATTTAAAAAATTGAGCGCAGGATCATATTATCAAGTAGTTTATCAGAAAATACAATTTGTCATTTTGTCTATTTATGAATAGGATATTTATTTTAGAAAAGAATCACATTTTTCTAAAAAATTGTTGGAGTTATATAAACAATTGAATATGGAGTCATCAATGCGGTTGATCATATCCATCTATATTTTTTTATATTCAAGCAAGAATTTATTTTTTTTGTAAATTCCGAAAAAACACAATAGTCACTGTTAAAGTTTTGCAAAAAATAAATAATATATATTAACAAGAAAGAGAAGATAGTTGATGACAATAATTACAAATAATTTTATTTGAATTTGTTGATATAGTTGTTTCTGATGTATTGACTGATTCAAGATAAATACCAGAAGATATTGTTTCATATGAACGATCACTAGAAATTGATAAATCTCTTGAAATGTTGTATATAGGTTTAGAAATAAGATTATTTATTGAAGTTTTTTGTTGACGAGAAGATTGAATCCAAATTAATAATAAAGTAAGAAAAATTGTAATAAGAAAAAAAGTTATACAACTAATTAATGTCAAATAAGGATTAATTTGTGGTTGTTGTTGTTGGTGGTGGTATGATTGTTGAATTGATGAACAAGTTAATTGAAAAAGTATTTTTAAATCAAATATATCCGGTGGAAGCATTGGAGGAGGTGGAAGAGTAAATCGTGGTGGTGGCGGAAGAGAAAACATTTCTTTTATTTTTCAAATATATTTCATGTAATCGAGATATGAATATTTATATTGTAATTTTATTCAGCTGATACAAGAGTAATCTATTCATTGATTACCATCCATGAAATAATTAGATTTGCCTATCTTCCAATAATATGTATCGTTCATAATATATATTTTTAATCGTAACTAATTTGACGATAAATAATAGAATAAAATGATAAGAGAAATTATTGTCATTAATGTATTTTATTTAGGGTGAAAAAAAGACGATTAATTGCAAAATATGTTATAAATTTCTCATAGTAATTTTTGTTATTAAGTTATGTATATGTATAATGCCTTTTTATACATGAAAATATATTACATAATCATCGATATTGATGATATGTATTTTATTCAAAGCAATAAAACGACGATTATTACCAATGTATATTTGATATGATTTAGTAAAAACAAAAAAGAATATATTATGGGAATATTAGTTGCTTGTGTAGAATGAATTGTAAAAATCATTTTAGTAATTGAATACAAGACGTTTAAAAAGTTTCATAAATGAAAGGTTCATTGTCCGTAAATAATATCAACTCTGTTTGATTTTAATAGAAGCTTTCATTATCAGAAATCAACTGTCATCTAATACTTATGAATATCTCGCAATATTTTTCAATGTAAATATCACGCATGTATTCATCTTAATATCGAAAGTTTTATATAAAATGTCGTTTTTCAATGTTCAATTTTGACTTTTCAGATATCGTATGCTTACTGTAATAAGAATAGCTCTTTTATCATACCTTTTCTTTTGATAAAAAAACATGGATGATTCTTTCTAAGAATCAAAATATTCGACATCTCTTCGAACTTTCATGAAACTGGTTGGATGTGAATACTAAAAAATGCATACCGCGTATTTATGATTATTCTACTGTAAACGCATAATTAAAAATTGGGATGTGAGTCTGCTGAAGTATCCATGCTACATATGATATTTATTTATTTAATGATTCTTGTATTACTATATGCTCATTCGTTGCTATCTGTTAGAATAAACGTATAACTCACTATATGTTAGTTAGTCTTTTATAAGGTACACGATCGTAACAGTTCATTTATATGATCATCTGTTAACTATTTCTGTCATTATTGATAGTTATTAACGATGATAGATTTATGTTATCGTATTTTACAGAGTACATTACTTCTTAAATAATTATTGTTCCAATCAGAAAGAATTCGTTCTTCTTTTAACAATAATCAAAAAATATGATTGACTATTTAAAGTTATAGGAAATTTATTCATCATAATAAACTTTAGCTACTAAAAATTCATAATATCAGTTCTCGCTATCGTGTTTATCTACATAAATGTCATTTTCAAATAATATTGATATTTTCATAAAAAATTGTAAGCGCTGCATTTAGAAAGTTATCCCTTTGTTCAAAATGAAAGCATATTAAACTCGAATGATGCATCAAAATTCAATTTGAATTGCGACTATGATTCATTTCAGAATTAAATGGCCATCGATATTTTTCGAATGACTTTTCGAAGCAGCAAGATAGAGGCGTGGGGTTTTCACTGTTGGAGAGAAAACATGAAAACGCATCGAATTATATATAGAAAGTTTTACTTGAAATTTCAAGAAAAACAGCATTGTGTTATGATTCTATTTCTATTTAACACTAATAAAATATTGAAACCATCAGAGACACAATTTTCCATCTCATCTTTCCAATGGTGAAAACATCATGTCACTATCTCGCTCTTATAAAAGTTATTCAAAAAATGACCACGGCCATTTAATCCTCAAATGGACAATAGACATTTATAATACATTTTTATTCAATCACGATGTCACATTAGTTGTGACTTTTAGACGCAAAAAAATGACTTTTAAGATTTCTGCCGTTTCACGAAACCTTTTCAATGATATTTTACTTTATCGTATACGATTCATTATTTCGAAAAATTATTTTGATGCTTGAGGAATAAATAACTTAGTTTAGTAAAGGGGAATAAAGATAGACAAAACTGCCTATAACCGTCCGAGTATATCTTTGTCAATGAGCAGAAAAATATGAGCATAATTAAGAAAATTATTACATGACTGCGATGTTTATATTTTTATCATCCTTGAAAATTTAATAAAGACGATTCATGACAACAGAATGTCCAGTTTTTCTGTGGTTAATATCAAGATTCTTACGCAACAACTGTATTTGGTACACAATTACAAAAGAATATGATTTAACATAATAATATATTATCAACAAGTAGACACTCAGTTCTGATATTGAATCTAAATTTAATCTAGCTTGAAAACGCATAGGTTCCATGTTTGACTATGAATGTCAATAAGATATCAAATGACGGTGATAATTCAAATTACCCGTCTGCAAATGTATCGAATATGTTGTGATTGAATATAATACATACTTAGAATAATGTATACCTTCGGCAAAAAATTAAAATTTTTAGCTTTTGTATAATCGTAAATGGATCATTCTGATTTTTATTGATGTATATAACAAGTATGATAGTCTACGTATTTTCCGTTTAGTTCGTTCTCCTTTTGTTAAGAAAAAAACTAAGAACAAAGATAGAAGTAGATTGTTGTATGTCTAGTATAACCTTATTTAGAAATTGCTTCTTTTTTCGCTATCAGGTAATGCTGAACAAAATAAAATGTCTGTAATCGAACATAATTGTTCAACTCAAAACTATTCTTATGCTTTTGATTTATCTATATATCCAATAGATCGAGATTCTGCATATTGTTACCTCCATATATGCATTGATAAAATATAAATATTGCCCTCTTTCGGTTATATTTGATATAATATTAGTTATACTATTCATGAGTTGACATGAAAGATATTTATGAAAGAATAAAAAAGCGATATTATATATTTCAGCTCAACAATCAGAGACTTGCGAAAAACTTTAAAACATGATTATCACTCTGATTTCAAAGGGATTCAAGTCTGAATTATAAATACTCTCCATAATGTTTCATTTTCCTCATGTCAAAACTTCATTCTTCGTATGAATGAATACGAAAGTGAAAGATAATAACTGTTATTGGTATTCATTATAAACTTTAGAACAGAAAAATGAATAAATCTAATAGTTGAATGATTAACAAAACTGAAAATGTAATGATATTAATCGAGAGATATGGATATCATTCGAAATACTACAACTTTCTTCATTATCAATTCTTAATTATTTAGATAAAGACCACTGTAGAAAAATATGTGATCTGAGAAGTAAAAATGTAGTGTTTTTCATACATTCAAAATTCATTCTTTTTGAAATAAAAGCGATTTTGAAAAGGATAACATTCATAAATTTGTTTTACTTCCAAGAAAAAAAAATCGGATTTTTTAACTTAAAAATTGTACATTTTAAGATGTTAAATAAGTACTTGTCTGCTCGAATCGCTTGATCCCTAGATAAGATTGTTAAAAAATTTCAAAGTCATAAGAAGTTGACGATACAAATCTCTATCAACAACTGTTATAACTAACCACACAATTGCAATATAGAAAAATCGTCTTCAATTCCATGAATAAAAACGAAGATTACATCTAATAATTTGTCTTTTCTCATGTTTTCTTTAAATTGAGACTATATATATTCTGACTGTATATACAAGCTATGCACACACAACCAATCAACTGTGTGTTTTCAAGTAAGTATTATCACTGAACTAATAAATATGAACCTATATTATAGTCTTATATGTATTTTATTATTAATTTAAATTAATTATCTGAATTTATTAACATTTTTACTTTATTCATTCTTATTACACTCAAATACAGTGGCAATCGAGTGTTAAGATTGCACAACTACAAAAAAAAACTTAATTCAAAGGAAGATTAATTAATTTAAAAATAGAATGCTTTTAGTGTTTTCTTTCTCAGATCTTGATTAAAATAATTGGAATTCATGATTTCAAAAACAATTAATGCGAACCATATATGGCATCGGTAGTCCTTTTCTGTGAATAAGTTATAGAATGGAACATTTTACGTTCGCTTTTTCTTCATTAATTAGTTAAAAAAAAGGAAATTGGAGACTACCTAAGAACTCAATTAGCTCACAATCAGACAATATAGTCTTTACTAAAATAAATTGACAACTGAAATGAAATGAATTAATATTTAGAATAAAAGGATCAGTTTAATATAAGTCCATTCCTAATATATTATTTCATTAAAAAATCTAAATTTAAATAAATAGATTGGATTCGCTGCGTCTATGATGTTTCTGAATATTAATGGCTTCGTAGTTAACAGAAATTGGCCTGTACAAGGATTCATTGCTGAAGTGCATTATTGTTTTCAATGAACATAATAATCATTGGCTAACGATTTCGAATACTAAATCTAATGTGTTTGTAAATTCTATAATTTATTAATTTATATCACTTTGTAATAGAAATATTTTCCTCTATACTACTTACATGATTATTATATAAAATATATTGAAAATCATGAACGTTCAATTATTTTAGTCAAATTTCTGAGAAAGAAAGCACTAGAAGCATTCTATTTTTAAATTAATTAATCTTTCTTTGAATTAAGTTTTTTTTGTAGTTGTGCAATTTTAACACTCGATTGCCACTGTATTTGAATGTAATAAGAATGAATAAAGTAAAAGTGTTAATAAAGCTATGTACACATGGGTGTATATAGTTACTTTCTTAACAAAAAAAATTACTCGTGTTATCAAAATTGCATCCATTTAGGCGGACAAACTACTGATTTCAATGACATAGAAAGTTTTTTGTCAATAAAAAAATGGATATTTTTTTCTGTTATAACATCAATAGATAAAACGTGTATGAAACTGTAATTTTATCATATAATATTCTATAATGTTTTCTGAACGTAGAATATCTTCAGAATGAGGAAATCTAAATACTTTTATAAACACAAGAAGCTATATTAAAGATCAATGATCGATTGAAAAATATTCGAAATTGTCATCCTCATAATCAATCTTAAATGAAGATCATGTTTTGTTATTTGGTTTCAAACAGTATCAAAATAATCTTTATGAAGTATTGCTAAGTCAAAATCTTGCCTAATATGTCCGACTAGGAAAAATACATTTAGATCTCTTGATTATATTTTCATCACATAAAAATTGAAGAAAAATATTCAGATAAAATTCATTAATCGTTCAAATCTAATAATAGATTGAACTAAGAAATTCAAACAATATTTTTATTTTAATGACTTGTCAGAGAATATTAATAAAGATGTCTTCAATAGATTGATAATGAACGCCATCTTCTTTGTCTTAGAGGCAGTATGGTATTTTACTATAATGGTGAAATTATGTATGTACATAGAACTGTATGTAACTTAACTCAATCAATAGCAGCTGATGTCGATTGTTTCACTTTTTTTTTTATTTGCATTTAATACATTTTATCGTAGTATGAATATTTATAAATATTTTTAATTTACATAATTTTCTTTTGAAAATTAAAGATATTTATCAAATAAATATTTATAAGTTTTTTTTTTATTTATTTATTAAATATTTTAGATTTGTATAGTTCGTAGTTTATTTTCTTCTTACTTTTCTTTTGTTTTATTTCTCATTTCCTTGTTCATATACATTTGATTCTGTCTTTCATCGTTTTGTTTTTTGTTTTTTTCTTGTCTCAATGACGTCTGTACCAAGTGAAATATACCATCATGGTAAGAAAAATTAATAGAAAAATAATTGTTGTTGTTTGTTTTCATAATAATATCATCTATTAGATCATTATCAACAAGGAACGAATAGTAAATTATTAACAACATCAATGAATACTATAGATACAAATGATGATATGATTCCAATAAAAGCACAACGTGAATTGGGTATTATTGAAAAGCTATGTTCAACTTATGGTTTTGTTTATTGTTGTCATCGTGATGGTCGATATTTTTTTCACTTTAGTGAATATAAAAATGATATACATCAAGCTAAAATAGGAGGTAAAAAAATCAATTGTAATAATATAAAGAAATATATATTATATATAGATGTTGTCGAATTTGAAACAACAATTGATAAACGAAAAAAGAAACCAGTAGCTGTTAATATTATACCAGCTAGTCCGGAAATTGTTGGTGAAAATCGTGTAGAAGGTACCATTGCTGTAGTTGCTCGACAACAACCCTTACAACATAATGGCGTAATGAAATATATATATATTATTTTTTCTTTCATATTTTATATTTTTTATAAATATTTAATTTGATAGTTTAATCAATTTGATTTGATGCCAGATGGTAAAGTAACATATGTAAAAAAAGGTGAAACCTATTTTTTACCCTATGGTATTACTGATCTTCAAGAACCAAATGTTTCAGTCAAGATTGGTGATCGAGTTCGTATTTAAACATAAATTTCTAATGAGTATTATAAAATTGATTTTCTTTTTCTCTTCTATAAAAAGGTATCATTTAATGTTGGACAAGATCGTCGTACAAATCAATTTTTTGCACGAAATATAGCACTTATTGAATCATCTGTTTCGTCTACACCATCAAATACTAAACGTCATCGTGGTGTTATATCAACAATGAAAGATAGTTTTGGGTTTATTGAACGTGAAGATGCATTAAAAGAAATATTCTTTCATATAACAGAATTTGGTCCTAATGTTGCAACGAATACTATTCAACCAGGTGTAGAAGTGGAATTTGATATACAAAATCGACATGTATGTTAAAAAGAAATATTAAATTAGATTTTAAAATACTTTTTTATCCCTAAAACTATAAAATTATTTTCAATAATTTGATATTTTGCAAGGAAAATTGTTTGCATCTTTGTATTCCTATAATATATATATATAAAAGATTCACATTATAATTATTTATTTTGCGCCATTCATGAAGATGTTTTTATTGTCAGTTAAATTGATTAGAAATATTCGAGTTAAATAAAGTTTTCACCATCAAATTGATAAATTTAAAATATTATCTGCTTTCCTTTACTATTATATAAACAAATGATAGTATTGATCAAACCAATTAAGGATTTGAAGGAGTTCTCTTTCATATGACATTGAACAACATTATGTTTTATCCTTATAAAAGTATCTAAATATTTACTCTAGGTGCACTAAGAGAAAATAATATTTTAAATTTGTTAGTTTGGCGGTGAAAACTTTAATGTATTTAATTAACAGCAACAAATATCTTCATTACAAAGTATATATTTCATTGCATGATAAATAATCTTCTTATTGTATAAACTAGAAATATAATTAAGATTTATTAAATTTAATTAATAATTGTCTTATTTAGAATAAAGACGTAGCAAGTAATATAGTTATATTACCAAAAGGTACAGTAGAATTTGATGAAATTGATAAAACACCATATATTGGTCGAATATTACAACCATTACAAAATAAAATAAAAAAAGCAGATGATTCATTAACTGGTCGATTACTTTATGATACAATTGACAAGTAAAAATAAACAAAATATATTTTCTTTTTATTAAATATTTTAAAATAAAAATAGAAAAATGTCTGAATTATCATTTGGTGAACGTGATCGTTGCGGTTTATATACATTACTTGAAAATGATATTGTACAATTTGTTATTGCTAAAGATAAACGAGATGGTATGATGCGTGCTACACAAATAGCTTTACTTGATCAAAGTTTTTTAAAATCAAAAGAACAACGACAGATCGTAAAACAAAAACCTGATTCATTTTTTTTTTATTTAAATAAAACTTTATTTTATTTGTAATATATAGGGTATTGTTATTAAATTAGATAATACAATAGGTGGTCAGATTAAATGTTTATCAACAAATCAAATTGTATCATTTCGATTTAGTGAAGTAATGAAAGATAATTTTCAAATAAGTGAAGGTGATCCATTAGAATTTACATTGGCTAACAGTTCAAATAATGGAGTTTGTTTAAAAAAAAATTTTTTATTAATTTTATTTTTTTTGTTATAATTAAGGATATATCTCAGGCTATTCGAATTAAATTATTATCAAAAGATAGTTTATTGAATAATAATGAATTACGATTAATTGGTTTTGTTGAACGTGATGCTTGTGATGAACGATCAGGTTTGAATACAAAAAACAAAACTAAATAACTTGTGTTTATTATTTAATTTAGAACGAAATGGTCGTACAAATGATACAACAGATATAAAACAACAACAAACAAATGGTAATGATTCATCTACATCTGCTAATCGTCAACAAGAACCAGGTATTATTCGATATGTATATGATGGAATTGAATCTACAATACAATATTTATCAATCAATCTTAATAATACATCAGCATTATATTGTGGAGATAAAGTAAAGATTTATTTGCTTGATTAATTATAACATATGTAAATTCTTATGCTTGAATTAAGATCTATTAGAGTGAAAGAAAAGATATATATGTTTAGTATTGATAATAATCTATTTCCGTTTGACATGCAATGTTCATTTTATTATATGCGTAAAAATAAATGAACCTTTAATAATAGAATTTTTCTTTTAAAATGACAAAGAAAATCAATAGAAATCATTTCCTTTAAATTTTTTTGTAGAAAATACTTGTCAGTAAATCGAAAATTCTATAAAATAATATCTATTAACATAAAAAAAAGACATGTTCATCGTGCAGAAATCATTTAATGCTATATTAACCTTTTAAGTGTCAGCTTTCTGAATAAAGGATAAATTTTGAATAACTCACGAATGTGAAACGGTATTGAAGTATGGTTTTGTTTGAAATATAAACGAGATTTTGGTGCATATATTTATACAAAAGTTCTAACCACAATAAACTTAATAGGATTTTTTTGTAATATCATCTATATTCTCAAAAGAAAGAGGACAGATAACGTGTTTTTGAGAACTCCGAAATATTTCGATTTTCCATGGTGGAATGAAATTAGGAATGACTTTTAGTGATAATTCAAAGTAAAGATGAGTACAGTTCGATACATGGATCGATCTTATCAAACAACAATTTTGTTAACACATTTTCTTTTAGCTTTTTACAAGTTTTTTGCTCGATTCAGTTCGGTTTTAACTCGTCTATTCTTGTTCCAGAGGGGATGATTTTCCGATTGTTCTTAAATCTACAAGACACACTATCAATATTCAATATACAATCTTAAAAAGATTTCGTCTATTGGTTGAGTAACGATACTTAAAAAGGTTAATAGACTATAAAATTGTACAATTAGTCATCAGATTTGGAAATCTATTATTCTGAAAAAATAAACAATTTCAATTTCTTTATTAAATTACTTTCAAAGATGACAATAAAAAAAAAAATTTTTATTTCAAATTTTAGGTTGAATTTAATATGATATCAGGTAATAAATTAGCTTCAAATATAACATTAATTGAACGAAATCGTATTCATGGTTGGATTGCCATACTTCGTGAAGGAAAAGGTTTTATTGAACAAAATAATACAACGGGTAGTATTGAACCAGTAGCATTTTCTACAAATGCATTTACAAGTGATAATACACAAATTGAATTAGGTGATGAAGTTGAATTTAGTTTAAGAAAAATCTCCGGTCGTTTAACAGCAGAAAATATTCTTAAAATACCATCGACTATTAATAATTTTTATGTATGTATTTTTGTTTTGTACTAATAATTCATTAATTAATTATTTTTCTTTTGCAATAGTCGACACTTCCTACAGTTCATCGTGGTCGTGTTGTATCGCCTGTTCGAATGATATCAAATGATGAATGTGAAGTATTAGGACGAATACAAAAAATAACTGATGATGGTATACCAGGTGAATGTTATACATATAGTATAACAGGTGTTAAAAATAAACGTGTTATTTTATTACCAAATGATTCAGTAACATTTTCTGTTGCTGTTGGTCTTGATTATTCAACACGTGCTGTGAATATTATTTTAGAAAATGAAATACGTAAAGGAAAAGTTGATACAGTTAAAGGACAAGTAAGATGGATTTTTTTTCTTGGTTAAAGAAAAAAAAAGACAAGAAATATTTATTTATTTAGTTTGGTTTTATTGATTTTGCATGTGAAGAAAATAAGAAAATTTTTTTTCATAATTCAGAAATTGAAGGTGGATTTGAATTACGAGCCGGTGATGAAGTTGAATTTTATGCTCAATATAATTTAAAAAGTGGTAAGCCATGTGCTAGTAAATTACGTCGTACTAAGTAAATTTATATTCATTTAAAAAAAATATATATGTATATGTAAATCTCTTTTTGTTTCAGTAATCTTCAACGTCCTGATCGATTAATTACAAAACTTAAATCGATTAATTTTGATGAGAATACACGTCAAAAATTAGTTATTGTTCGACAGCCACGTAATGCTGATGAAAAAACAAAAGGTTTTACAAGTATTCGTATTGAACGTTCACCTGGTGTATTAATAAAAGCACAAAATTAGAGTTTCATCAAAATAAAAAAAAAAACAAACAAACTAAAACACCTAATCAACGAATCTCATTTTATGGATAACATAAGCAATAGACAATATCAGTTTTCTTTTTAAATTTTGTTGTAAAGTTAACTTTTCTTTTTTCCTCTTTCATCTCTTGGTTTGTTAAATGGATACTGTGCCATCATATCCTATTTTTTTTTCTGATAAGTAATCTATGTATTTGACGTTATACTCGTTTTCATGATATATATATTTCTTTTGTTTTTTGTTATCTATATGTATGCATGTGTGAAAAAAAAAAGATAGATATGAGATTGTGAGAACGAATATTTCAGTTTTTTTCGTTTCGTTTCATTGAACAAAAAAAAAAGAAGACAATATCAGACTAAAAAGTTTATTTATTAAAAAAATCTATTTAGATAATGCTATTGATCATTCACCGGCAAGTTATCTAACTATTTTCCGCAATTTATCAATCGAAAATATTGAACAATGTATGCAACAAGATCTCTATGTAATTAACGATATTGTAACCAAATATACAACAAAAGTATATATAGTTGTAGCTGACAATGCTGCATTAAAAGATGATCTTATCTGAATCTAGTACTGCCACTTCATTTATATTGTAAAGAATAATATATATAAAAGAAGTTGAAAGACACCAAAAAAAAAAGAGAACTAAACAATAAAATATAATCACGGAAATATTATCTTTTCTATAAATAAAGTCTACGAAGAAACAGATAAATCAGTGATACCAAGTTTTAATATTCTTGGCATAATACATTGTTCTGTTCGAATTATACTATGAAATAAACAACAAATGCCATAAAAATGTAAATAAACAGCTGCAATTACAGCAACATGTAAAATTTGATGACTTTGACCAACAATATCAAATCGACCTATAATTAAAAATAAAATATAGACAAAATAATTATTGATAAATTTTATTTTTACCAGGAAAAAATCGTTCCGGTACTCGAACAGCATAAACAATACCACCAGCAATATATGTCACAGCCATTATACATAAATATAAAAAGCCCATTTCAAACATACGTGGTAAACCATGAAGAATACATGCATGAGTTGCTGGAGCAACACCTAATAAATAAACCAAAATATAATTTCAAAATAAAAAAATCTAATTCATACCATAAAGTCCAAGTGCAATAAATAATATTGCTTTAAATGGACGATAACGTGGTTTTGAACATGCAGCACTACTTGTACCAATCATTGATGCAATTGAAAGTACAAACAATATACCGATATATATAGTTTTTAATTGAAAATTACAATAAAATAAATAATGTATAACAGGAACCATTGAACCAAATATTAATATATTAATACCTATATAAAAATGTAGATATCTAGTTAAATTTTATAAATTTCATTTTATTTTAAATCATTATTGTATTCATATTTTAAGGAATAATCAAATGAGCTTGTAGCATGAAAAAAATTAGTATACTTGAAGTTTTATTTTATAGGCACTTGATTTTTTAAGAGTCGAAAAATAAAAGAAAATTGTAAAGAGTATTAAATATACGTATATGCAAGATTAAACCTTTTTTTTAGTATTGATTTCGAATCTTATGAGAACTTTTTTTTAAAAAAAATTACTGAAAATAACTCCTTATTAAGGTTGATAAATTCAAGATGAATGCTTTTAATCTTTCATAACCTTCTTTGTATAAACTCATTAACAAAAAAAAACGGAAGTAGCTATTTTTTTTTTATTTCCGGTTCTTTTTTCATCAAAATTTGTTCCTCTATTCAAATCATATAATAAATCGACTAATATTATTCTAATTATCTTTCACTCTATGTTAATGACCATACGACTATTTAAAACTCAAATTATATACTGTTTTTTGTTGTAAAAGAAAAAAAGAAATCATCGAATAGAAACATTCTATTGAAAGAATTTTTAGCCGAACTTCTTTCAGTAACATTTTTATTACAAACTGATGCGTTTATATGAAATTATAGCCTGTATATTGCTTGCCTATAGAACTGACATATTGTAATTTTATCAATATTTGATTCAAATCTCGAATTAGACTCAATCGTTCGATCTGAAAAGTTAATTACAGACTGCATAAATATGAGGAAATTGATGATAAGATGTTCAAGATTAGAATCTGTATGATAGTAAAGAACTATATCAATTCTATAGCTCTGGATATTTCGTTCAAGTATCACGCAATTTCGTCAAAAAATTTAAGAAAAAAAATTCTTGGTATTGATCTGATATATCAGTAAGGAAACAGACTCGGAACGTTTTCCTGCAATTAGGTCCCATTAAGTCTTTGCTTTGGTACAAGTTTCAAAATAAACAAACTTAATTTAAATAGTTTTTTTTTCTATTACTATATAAAACAAAAATAATTTATTTATTTAACATACCTAAATAATCAAGTTTAGAAACTGTAACTAAAACACGTGGTGAATAATTAATAAATATATGTAATAAAGTGGAAAATGTTAAACATAATATAGCTGCTATAAAGAAAACACTAAATGATATAAAATCGCTTATATCCATTTGTTGATAATTATCAAAAAGAAATAGTATATATGTTACAGTAACACATAATACACCAATTAAATGTGTCCAAATATTAATTGTTTCACTATGTATTGATGCAATTGATATAAGACATTCACGAACTGAATCTGCTGGTGGACGATGTTTTTGTAATAAAAAATGATTATCACCAAGCCATTCTATTTTGAAAAAAGAAAAGTAATAAATAAAAAAAATTTTTATTTTTATAAATGATAATTATGAATAAATATTTACCTGGTAAACCCCAATGTGCAATATATCGTCGTCGAAGAATATTATCATAGGATGATTGTTGTATTTCAGATATTGGTCTCAATATGTGATGTTCATGACTATCTATTGGTTCAATATCATAATGAACTGTACGTTTCGTATGTGACGAATTATTTAATAAAAAAAAATCTTGTTTTAAATGTTTATTATTTCCATTTTCACGATCATCAAGTTTTTCAATTTCATCTTCAACTACCTGAATTTTTTCCAATGGTATTGGCATATTGTTTATAAATAAATTTATCTGACAGAAGCGAATGACAACTTATTGTCTGTCAATAGAAGATGAAGATCTTTTTCTTTTATATACAGCTGAAGAAAAAAATCATCATTGGTACCATGAAATAACCAATAAAAATAATTTTCCTTACTAAAATAGAAAAGTTTTTCTCATAGACAAACTGTTGTTTTTAAAAAAAAACTTTTTTTTTCTTAGTAATTAAAGAAGTGTTTTTAGTTTATTTCTATTTATTATCACATAGGAATAACAAGAATTTATATAATTATTATTTTTCTATATAACATAAACAAAAAAATGGAGAAGAAAATATACATACATAGATATACGTTATTTATGATAGACTTTTCTGTTTACGCTGTAATACTAGATTGCAGTAATGTTCATAAAGAAACTGTTTTTCCCGGAAAAAACTTGAAACAAAAAGAAAAACAACCATGCATCATATTCATAATAGATGAAAAAACAAAAGACTGTTTTTCTTTGCACAAGCGATGCTAATATTTTTTTTTATCTGCTTATCGCAATTCGACATCTATAATTAACATCTTTGATTTATTGGTATATACTCCAGTTATATCAGCGAAGAACAGATACATAATATCCTTCTTTATTTCGATGATAGAATTCACAAGAAATGAAATGCTTTTCCGTTCTATAAATATCAATTATAATCTTAATGTATATTGTCAAAGAAAAAGCCTGTTATTTTCTTTTTCGAATTTTTGAATGGCACAAAATATTTCTGACTTTTTTTTTTGAACAGTAATTAGTCTAATATATCAATTAATAGTATGAATTGCTGTACATAGAATATGCTAGAAAATAGAACAAATGAAATATTTATTTATTTATACAGATGGTTAGTAAAGCATAGATTTTTAGAAAAGAATAACAGGTATGGCAGGTTGAATGGTGGCACCTTACATTTCATAGAAGATCATTTTTTGCTTTACAAATCGTCAGAATTTTGAATGACTAAATTCTAACTGTACGAAGACAATATTTTCTATATTTCATATTTTAATAATTATTTTTCGAAAACTGTAGAGCTTTTCATACTGTATCTTGTGGTATATCCTAATTGTTTTTAGTACGATATATTAAGCGAATGAAAGCTGAAATCCGATGTGTCGATATTCAATTGAGCGCATTTACTATTTATGAAAATTACAAATTTTGAACTAATATATATATTGATACTTTTATTTTATTAATTTTTGTTTACATGAAAGACAATTCATCTTTTGTACTTAAAGTAGAACCAATAATAATAAACATTATGAACATGCTTTTATTATGCTGAAAAATTTTTAATAAAAATAGAGATGACATATGAATAATGAATATCTTAATCAAAGAGAAGAAAAACAAGAACAATTCATCTTTCTATGAATGTTACTTGAACAGATTAATATTTAATATCAAGACTAATTATTCAATTAAAAACAGGAATTTTCAGAAGTCATATACTTAGATTTTATTATAGAAATTTTTATTTAATAATCTTTGTATTTTTCTGGTGGAGTCAAAACACTAATGCCTTCCTTTTTGAGAAGCCATATAGCACATTATATTTTTCTTCAAATCACTTACAATATTT
This sequence comes from Macrotrachela quadricornifera, assembly GCA_022393335.1. Taxonomy (NCBI): domain Eukaryota; kingdom Metazoa; phylum Rotifera; class Eurotatoria; order Philodinida; family Philodinidae; genus Macrotrachela; species Macrotrachela quadricornifera. The sequence continues at coordinate 71,831 of JAJEKB010012267.1, read as the reverse complement.
ATTACAGTATCAAAAAGAACAAGAGAATCGCTACAGATTTTGGACAAATTCTAATAACGATTCAACTTTAAAAGACGCGTTAGTAATACAGATCTATATCATCATCAATGTTAGAATTCAATAGTAATGAATAAAACAATTTCTACTCCAAGTACTCTTTCTATTTAAAAGTTTGATATTTATTATTAGATACCTTTTATATTTATTTCATATTATCATGTAATTTCATTTGATAAACCAGCAAACATTTCTAATGTACTTATCGAATTTCAAATAGAAATGCTATATACAACCCTCGAAAAAAAAAACAACAATAACAACATGTAAAAAATGCGTAAATCAAATATCAAAAAAGATAAGAACAAAAAAAAGTCACTTTTGCTACTATAATATAATTAAATTAATTTTTATTGAAAAATTTTTAAATTGATATATATTTTACATTTATAATTATTAATTTTTAAAATATTATCAATTCTAAACGAAAAATATTTTTTCTTATTTGTTTAATCCTTATTAACCAATGATAAATAAATAGGTCGAGCTGCAATCAATATTAATGATCTTGTCTACACTAGAGAAATAATGTGGATTTAATTTCGAATTAAATCGGCGTGCGTCTACACCTGATAGTTAATACACCAATAAAAAGTCAGATTGTGCCACTCTCATGAAGTCAAAATGCATAAATACAATCCACTTCTACAGAACAAAATATAGTGTTTCGTCTTAGACTTCGCAGAAAATCATCTCATTTTTTAATCTTTATTAATCCTAACATTCATGTCCTATTTTGACCTAGCATATTCCTTTCCTTAATTTGTAAATGATTTCTTTATTATTTTTTTTTTATGCAATTTTATCGAGGCACACTTCATCTTTTTTTATTAGTGTCGACAATATGAATTCGATTGATGCATTAAATTTAATTCGCCTCTCGAAAGTGCATTAATAGTGAATTAAATTTTCGACCAATGAAGTTCCTTAATTCGGTTTTAAATTTTCTAGTGTAGACAAGCCTAATGATAACATTCTTTCACATCCTTTCTTTAATAATCATTTAGTGTATGTTGTCTTTTTATAAGATACAACCATTAAAGAGAAAAAAACATGCTCCCTAATGGTACTAAACAAATAAATGATGATGATAATACAATATCCGATGGTTTAACATTAAAAGAATTATTTGCAAAAAATGATGGTTTAACATATAATGATTTTATAATTCTACCTGGTTATATTGATTTTTCATCTGATAATGTTTTACTTCAATCTAGACTTACAAAAAATATTACCATTAAAACACCATTTATATCTAGTCCAATGGATACAGTTACAGAATCAACAATGGCTAGTAAGATTTCAAAATCAAAAACAAAAAATATTCATTTTAAATTTTTTTATTTTAGTTGCAATAGCATTGAATGGTGGAATTGGTATAATTCATCATAATTGCTCAATTGATTATCAAGTTAGTGAAGTAAGACGTGTTAAACGATATGAACAAGGTTTTATAACTGATCCACTTGTACTTGCACCAACAAATACAGTTGCAGATGTATATACTATTAAAAAATTACATGGATTTTCTGGTAAAAATATATTTTTATCCTTTTTTGTATATTAATTTTTATTGCATTATTAAAAATTAAAAAAAAAATAGGTATACCAGTGACAGAAAATGGAAAAATTAATAGCAAATTATTAGGTTTAATTACATTTCGTGATATTGATTTTTTAAATAAAGATCAATGGTCAACAACACCAATTAGTCAATTAATGACACCAATTGGAGAACTTATAACAGCAAAAAATGATCTTACACTTAAAGATGCTTATCGGATATTACAACGAAGTAAAAAAGGTTTGTTATTTTTTGATATTTTAAGATAATAAATAATAATATTATTATTTGAAATATTTTAGGTAAATTACCTATTGTTGATTCAAATGGTAATCTTGTTTCATTAATTGCACGTACTGATTTGGAAAAAAATCGTGATTATCCATTAGCATCGAAAGATAATCGTCGACAATTATTATGTGGTGCTGCTATAGGTACAAGAAAAGAAGATGAGAAACGTCTTGAATTACTTGTACAAGCTGGTGTTGATGTTATTGTACTTGATTCATCACAAGGAAATTCTATTTATCAAATTAATATGATAAAACATATTAAACAATCTTATCCAGTGGTTCAAGTTATTGCTGGAAATGTTGTTACACAAGTTCAAGCTAAAAATTTAATTGATGCTGGTGCTGATGCACTTCGTGTTGGTATGGGTAGTGGATCAATTTGTATAACACAAGAAGTTATGGCTGTTGGACGTGCTCAAGCAACAGCTGTTTATAAAGTAGCTGAATATGCTCATCAATTTAATGTTCCTGTTATTGCTGATGGAGGAATATCTTGTGTTGGACATATTGTTAAAGCATTAACATTGGGAGCTGATTGTATTATGATGGGTTCGTTATTAGCTGGTACACATGAATCACCAGGTGAATATTATTATCAAGATGGTGTACGACTTAAAAAATGTAAGAAAATTATTTTATTTAATAGATTTTTTTCTACTTTTATTTTTTAATTAGACCGTGGTATGGGCAGTCTTGAAGCAATGAATGCATGTCAAGAATTATCAGCTGCAAGTCGATATTATTCCGAAGCAGATAATATTAAAGTTGCTCAAGGTGTATCAGGAAGTGTTGTAGATAAAGGCAGTATACATCGATTTATAGGTGGTTATCTTTATACAGGTGTACAAAAATCATTTCAAGATATTGGTTGTCAATCAGTTAAACAGTTGCATGAACAAGCTGATCAAGGTATTATAAGAGTTGAAAAACGTACAGCATCAGCACAAATTGAAGGTGGTGTACATAATTTGCATTCATATGAAAAGAGACTTTTTTAAAAACAAACAAACAAACAAATATTTCTTTTTTATGAAATGAATTATCATTACATTCTTTTATTTTTGTTGTTCTGTCTAATCTCGCATCATTCGTGCATTTAATCATTCCAATGTTTTGTTCGCAATCTATTCAGACGCTTCTTTCGGCTTCTTTTTTTGTATTACTAACTACTACGCTAAATGCATAATTCATTGCATTTATTTATATTATAAATAACAGTGAAAATTTTTTTTTTTTTGCATCTATTTATATAAATTGAAGAAATTAATAAATAGCTATAGATAAGAAGATTAAAAAGATGTCTTTTGTTTTTTGAAATTGAAGCAATATAGAATATTTGACTATGGTGATTTCAATTTATTTTACACACGCTGGCTTAATATTACTGGAAAAATGAAAATAAAAAGTTTAGTAGTATTACAGCGAATATTTAAAAATTTTTTTCACCAGTCCTTCTGACGAGAGCTGAACACGGACCTAACTTTTGGAACCTTTTCAACGGTTACAATGCTAGTTCCGAAACTATTTACTATCTCACTCTCAGCATAAAATCCCTTCATCGCCCTCACCTGTTAAAGTGAAGAAAAAAATAGTTCCAAAAGAAAGATTCGTGACCAGTAATAGTTACATGTTCAACCGATGAAATTCGATGAAAACCAGTTAAAAATCGACGAAAGAATTACCAATAGTTTCAGCAAATGATTTTAAACATAATCCACTTCAATATGACATTGTTTAGGAGTGCATGAATAAAATAGTCATCCTAATGAATCTATTTAAAGAGAACCTCAACACAAATAATTAAAATAATAGATGTTTTGAGTATTTTTTCTATGCATTCTGATAGAAGACATATGGTATCCTAGTTTTTATGCCTAAAAGCGGAGTTAATAAGGAAGATTGTTCAAAACTTTTAATGATGTACAAGACTTAAAAGACTGAAATTTTGCACATAATTCTAAATATGTCCAAGGGTCATCATAGTATACTTATATTCAACTTAACGTTTTTGAAAGAGCCAGACAAAAAAAGATTTTAGCGTGCTCTATGCATAAACAACCTTAGTTGTTATTTTCTTTTTCATTCGAACTTTGAAATATTTCTATAGTAATGATATAAATTTTTCTTTCTATTAATGAGACGTTATCAAATTAAAGAAAGCTAAATATATTATTACTATTTATATTCAGTTTTTAGAGTTTATACTTTTTTTAAGTTTTTAATTCGCAAGAAAGTAGAATTTTAATGATTGTTATTACTAAAAAAAGAAGTTTTCATTAGTATTTAGTCGATTAAAAATCGAACATCACATGTCAATTTTAATCTTTTTCTTTCCGACTTTTAAAATATATGTTCATTTATTTTTAATATGAGGAAAAAAAAACATAATTTATTTAAAAATAATATAATTGACTTTTAGTATTATGATAGTGTAACATTAAGTTGTGTAGTAGAACCATTCTTCTATACTATCTGTAGAAATAAAAATATTTCGTTTTTTTTGTACTATTAGATTCAGAAAATGCTCACTTTTTAGAGCTGCATCTCCAAATGAATAGATACTGGAAAACAAGGAGACAATGAAATCTATCTGTTGAACACAGACAGAAATGGATCGTTTAAAAAAGACAAAACATCTATCTATCATGTTTTCTTTTTCAAAGAAAATGTAAGTATAAAAATAGAAAATATGGAATGTTTGCAGCGCATGAAGATAAAAAAGAACATCTTTATCATTCTGATTATACATAATCATGACTAATAATAGATTCTGATTACATTATCCATTTATTTATTTATCCTATCTTTCACTTCACTAAATTACTGTTCGTACTTTATTATTGATTTTTATAACTAATTTCTATAACTGCTTGATGTATATCATAATATGACAGAACCTAATATATCCTTTTCTATTAATTCATCAATTTCATACATAAAGTTTACACTGGAAAGCAAAGCTTTTTCTAATGGAAGGCACATAGAGAACATGTCACAATATTTCCCTGCTATTAGATGATCTCTTATGACATTAAAGGTTTCTGATGGTATCGTAGAGATGCACAATGCTTAGAGCTAATATTTGGTGAGATTCTATTTCGAATATGCTTTCAAAACTCATCCTTTTTACAGTCAATCGTAAGATTTGAATGCTTCATTGTTATACTGTCGGATGAAATTTTGCTTTTTGATGATTACAGTCGAATGGATGAATCGCTGTCAATTTTTTTCAAATTTTCACCAATTTGAAAAAATCAATTTGGAAATAAATCGACGATTTTGTAGAGTAAAAGATTCTATATTGAATGAGTCTAAAACAGAGTCTTCAATGGTTGGAGATGTGCTTTAAAAAGAAAGAAACATTTTGACCCGTTCTTAATGTCCTATCGATTAAATATTTATCTTTACTTTTTTTTCTCTATTCACTCGATTTACATAACTTCTTTGTTTTCTTATGAAGATTAATTTCTGACTCTATTCAATTGTCATCGCGATATTAATATGTAATAAATTCACATACATCATGATAGATCAGTAAACCTATGAAAATATATATGTTATTCTTGTTGCTTTAATAAAAGTTTTAATCTACACTTGACATTTTCTAAATGTCATATCTAAGATCATTTCAATAGTAATTAATATTATCTAATTTTAAGATTCTTAACATGCCTTAGTTTTTACATCATAGGAGCCAGCACAATATTATACATATTTATTTTTAGTGATTTATTAAAATATTTTAAATAACTATAAATATTTGATTTTACAATACTAATACAGTAGAAAATCGATGCAAAAAACTATATCTCTTTTTAATACAGAATACGTGAAATTCATTTCAGTTCTACCGAAGTTCTCATGTCCATTCTATTTTATTTTATCGAAAAAGAAACAAAACTCCAGGATGCTTTCTTAATGACGGATGTATATTCTTAATTGGAAGAAAAATATATCTGTACGAAGCAAGAATAGAATATGTTTATATTGCAGAAATGAATAAAAATAATCTATAAAGATAGATAAGAATTTTTTATTTTGTGATAAATTCTATTTCATACATTCAATGATATTGTTTTTCTTCTAACAGAAAATTAAAAAATATAACTGCAAGATTTTTCTTTAAAATGACCCGATGCTTCTCATTAACAAATCTATTTAACTATTTTTCAACATCTGCGAAGAATCCGGACGTTGACGATAACATAGAAAAAAAAGGAGCTAGAATATTTTATATTCTTTTTTTTTAAGTCATACGTTGTAATATTCTTTGCAAAAAAAAAGTTAGTAGGAAAATCTAAGATATTCCGGCTGATGTCACAATTTAAAAAAAATAATTTAATATGTCTTTATGTTCAAACCTACACATAAGAATGACAATACATTTATTTTAATCTACATTAGTTGAATTTATAGAAAGTCAAAGCTGTTTTTTTTTAATTGACTTTTATAGTATTAAATTCAAAAACAAACAATGAGTTCGACTGTAACAAGGTTATCATTGCCACAAGCAATAGGCACATATGGTTATGTCTTTACTTTTGTATCAGGTTGTATTGGTCATTCATGCAGTTTAATAACATTTTCTCAACGTCAACTTCGTTCGACGTCTACTAGTCTTGTCTTTCTTAGTATTACAATATTTGATATTTTTTATTTATTCATGAGCCTTTATGATTTTCTTCTGATTAATCTTAATTTACCACAATTAAGTCCTTATTATATTTCACTATGTCGATTTCGAACATTTATACTCAATTTTGTTCAAACAACATCAGCTTGGCTTTTAGTTTGTATAACATTTGATCGAGTAATTCGTGCACATTTACCACATCGCACAAGACAATGGTGTACACAAAGAAATGTTATTATAGCTCTTCTGATTATTATCTTATGCTCCACTGCATTTAATAGTCATGTCTTACAATCATCGTTTGCTGTAGCATTTCCATTGACTCGTGTAATATGTGGTCCATCACGCGCAAATATTACAAATTATACTATTTTTTATTATTCTACATGGCCAGCTCTACAAATATGTATAAATATTTTAATTCCTGCATTATTAATGATACTTTGCATAATTTGTATATATTATAAAGTGCGAAATGCAGCATTAGTTCGTCATAATCAACATCTTCAAAATCAAATGCTTCTTCTCATGTTATCAAAAACCAGCTTGTTTCTTATATGTACATTGCCCTATTGTGCATACCGTATGGTTTCATTATATTCAATTTATTCAATGAATTTATTACAGAACAATGAGACATTTTTAGTTGCTACAGCTATATTAACTATATTATTCAATGCAAACTTTTCTTTTGCTTTTTATATTCATTGTCTTACATCAACTTTGTTTCGGCAGACATTTTTGACGACTATAAGAAGATGTAAGCGACATCGGCAGACTGCTATTCAACCAGCAATATACACAGGAGCATCGATGAGATAATTTGCATAATTATTTTTGTTTTACAATGACATGCACTGAACAAAGGGAATCGATATTAAGAAAACTATCGTATTTTTAATATTTAGCAAATTTATTTATTTCAAATAGGATGTAATAATTCATTATTGGTATGATAAAAATATTGTGTCCCTTTTCCAATTCACTTTTATATAGTGAAATAATACATGAATATTTATTCATACATTACTGAGTCTACTGAAAGCATGTTTTTTTCTTTTGGTTTATATTGTGTAGATATATGACCTTATTTCGTACGCAAATAAATCAAAAACCAATCTGTATATACACAAATCACATCTCAATCAATGTGTGACATGACAGTTTCGTGCAACAGTAACCGTCAGAGAAAAAATTGAAGATGAGCCCCAAAAACGAGGGTTAGGACCAAATCAGGATGAGGGTGAGAATGAGAAGAAGGTCTTTACAAACAAGTATTACGTACGAATATGCATTGCGTGAAAATGTCGGTCAACTAATTTATGTCTTATAAAGAATAAATACATAATAGATTTTTAATCAAACTTATAACTAGAATTACATGTAATATACTTTCTTAATTCGTAAACCAACGAACTCGAGTACTGACACTAACAGTTACAAGTTCAAAAAATCGAGAAAGTCTTATCTTTGGAATTTGATAACGCCATAATATGTATTGTTAAAACTTCAGTAAAAAACGGGTAAATTGTCGAAAATACAGTAATTGTGTTTACGAAATTCCGTTACCAAAACAAATCTGAGTTTTCGGCAAATACCGAAAGTTCAATTGATTTCAGAGCAAAATTTAAATAAAAATACAACTTTTGGCAAATACTGAATGTCAACTACCAAAATCAGTACTGTAAAATTCATGCTACCGTTCAATATAATCTTTCATTTTTATTATTCTATAAAAATTTAATTTTTGGCTTTTTAGTAAATATTCCTATGTCAATTATGTTAATATATGATTATTTAATATATGCAGAACATGTAGAATTTACTGTTGAATATTTAAGACAATAATTAAACCATGGAATTTGTAAATTACATTGATTATTAATCATAAAATGAAAACAATTTGTATTATTTTTATACATTAAACATGAACAATGATATAATATATTAAATTGATTATTTTTTAAATTCCATTTTGTTTGATATGGTAATATATTTAATAATGAATTTTGACAATTAATTTTTTTAGTATGATTACAATATTTCATTAATTGATTATTTCGATAAATAATTTGTCCATTAGGTATTAAAAAATAATCAATTGGTAAACAAGATATTATATCAAAACCTAAACAATTTAATGATTTTAAATTTTTTTGTATTTCAATTTGATATATTTTTGAATATATTTCAATATAATAAATTTCAATATTTGTATATTCACATTGAAAACCATTTGATAAATTAATTGGATACCAAAATTTTTTATTTAATATACAATGTATTGGATAAGAATTTAATTGAAAATATAAAATTATTAAAATAAAAAATAATATTGAAATAAAAATAAATAAAAATTCATATAATGATAAATAAGTATAATTATTATTTATTGCAGTTTTATATGATAATTCATCAAAATCATCAACTTGAATAGATTTATTAATTAAATTTTTCGATAATGATGCATAATAATTTGTTAGAAATGCTGTTGTACGTTCAAGTCGATTAATAATTGGTGATTTTATTTGTTGTATATTGTTAATTGAAATATTTTCATTTTGTCGTTTATTTTGACCTAAAAATTTTAAATATTTAAAACCAGTTTGAAACGATGATGATGATTTACATTGATCTGTTGGTATTATTGGTTGAAATAAATAATTGTTGGAAGATTTTTTCTCAAGAAATTCAATAGAATCATTAGATTTTAATTGAATTTTATCAGATTTTGATTTGTTTGTATTCATTGATAATAAGAAAAACGAAAAATGTCGGAGTTAATTAATTAAATTATATGAGTCATCAATGAATAATCAACATAGAATTTTTATCATTCTTATTGAAATAAACAAACACCTGATTACCAAAGATTAAATTTAACCTATGCTTTCATTGTTGCCTTCAAGTCATTCTTACAAAAAAGCGCTACTTGTTTTTATAAAAGTATTGAAGGTAATTAAAACCAATCATTAATTAAACTATTTTGATCTCAAATGATAAAAATAGGTGCATATGTGGATCTATATATTTTGTCTATAGACAAAAAAACGAGATATTTTTTTTCGTTTAAACTATGATACAGACAAGTATAAAGGATGAACTTCGAATGAATACTCGTTCTTGAGCCAAGCATTTTTACATCATCAAAGAACTAATTTGTACGTATCCATCTGATAGATTTTTCATCATATATTCATAGATAGATTTTCTTCACAGACAGAATTTTGTTGATTAGTATACACATAAACTACAATGGTATAGTTCACTTCTCTTTATTTTCATTTCGTCGATTGTTGTTTTCTTCACTGTTCAAAATTACAAAAAAAGCACATGTGATATCTATCACCTATCGACCAAAACAGAAAAAATTATCACAAATATTTGATAGCGGCATAATGGCCTTTTGTATTATTTTATAATCGGCGTTTATTACCCACTTCTTCGTCTATTTCAAGTATCTGTAATTCAACAAATTAACCGATTATGATCGCTCAACGAAGCAGCTGAACATGTTAGCGGTCGAACATTTATACAGTCATGAACATTGTCGTCTTACAATTATGCACACAACGCGGACGATTAGAAGAGAAAAAAAAACTAAAGCGAATGAACAAGCACTAGAAAAATAGAGATATTGTTCTCGCTCTCTTTCTCTTTTTCTATCCGTACAAGTATGTTTTCTCATTCATCGTCTGTCATAACAATGAAAAAATAAGACTTTATAAAATCATTCATTTATTTAATTCATTTTCACAAAATAAAATATATCAAGTAAGCAAGGATGTGTACTAATAATAATTCAATAACAACTCGATCAATTGTAACAGATTATTTCAATTGGCGTTTAAAACATAAAACTTCAACAAATAATCATTTATTTTTTCTTATACGTGAAATTGCTACTGATTGCGAAACAAAATATTATTCTGAACAACCTATATTTAATTTTCATTTTTCATCATCATTAATTCATCTCAAAAATATTCATTATGAAATAGCTAAGGAATTATTTAATGATGGAATAATAACATGGAAACGAATTGTAACATTTATAGCATTTTCAGCTATACTAGCTGATCATCTTATACGACAACGACGAGAGGATATTGATTTAATTATTACATCTTTTATTGATTGGACAACAAATTTTATTGATATAGATCTTCATACATGGCTTGAAAGTCAAAATTATTGGGTAAGTTATTTAATGTAGTAGAATTTTTTTGTATAAATATGTATATTTTATCAAGACTGGTTGTTTAAAATGTTATACTAAAACATCACAACGACGAAATTCGATTAGTCGTTATGCTAGTATATTTGGAACTATTGGTAAGTTCATTTTAATATATTGAGAAAACAAATGACTTTTTCGTTTAAGCACAGTGGTTAGTAACAATCAAGATATATGAATCCTTGTTCTCCCACCTACTGAGATAACGTGATAATAAACAAAATGAATGTTGAGATATATGTGTTCTATCCAAAACTAATTATATATGCACAGCATGATATATTTTCCTATACGTTTTAGGTATGCTTACACTTGGTGCATTGTATATTACACGAACATAAATGTTATTATTCTACTTTCGTTTTTATAACAGTGTGCGTTTTTTATTACTATTGTTCTTGTTCTTGTAATTTTTGTTTTTGTTAAATATATGTTCGAATTATATAATACTTTACTTTTAAATTGCAATGAAGTTGATGAAAAGTTTATATTATGCTTGAATAGAAATTTATTGATCTGTTATGTGATGCGGAATGAATATTTGATGTTTATGAAAACTAATATTAAAAGATAGAGAAATAATAGCAGTCATTTGTCACTTATTTAAATGATGAATAAATGGAAGTTGAATAAGAAAAATATACCGAATGATACGTTAGATTACAATTATTTGATTCAATAGAAATTTATTCTATCCGTTGAATTTTGATTTCGATTAGATAAATATGTTGTAAATAATCGTTGATGATGATTACAATTTTTCTAAAATTTGACTGCAGATAATATTGAGAAAAAACAGATGTTCATTCTAAAACAATCTTTAATCGGTTAAATATAACTAAAATAATTAAATCAAATCTTATTGCGTACATACAATTTTATGAAATACTATAGATTAGAACATCATCTATTGCTTTATTTGAAATCTTATTTTTTGAAAAAATTCGCTCAAATATTACAAAATCCTGTCAAGATCAATTGAAAACTTAATCTTAGATAACAGAGATTATTTAAAGAAATAAAACAAAGATTATCGAACATCATTATCATGGTTTTGTATGATTAAAATCATGCATATATATTTTTTCTTCAATTCTATTTTTATATTTATGATAAATAATATAAATGTATTAAGATTTCAGTATAGTATTCTTTATTATTTATGTGAAAAAAAAAATATTATTTGATAAACAGAAGAAAACCATGGTATTTATTATTATTCTATCATCCTTGTTAACGAGAAGAAGTGTATATTTAATATTTATTTTTCTTTATTCTTATCTTTTTCACCAAACAAAGATAAAACGTCAACTATTCATAATAGGCGCATTTATTGAAATTTTTACAATTTATTTTGTCGATCTCTCAATTCAGAATTAGACATGGGTTTTGGTGCAAGCAAAAATAAGCCAACAAAACCTAGTCAAGAAAACAGAAGACAATCGTCATCTACACGAAATAATAAACAGGATATAAGTGGATCAGAGTCCGGATCTTCAGATGAAGAAGCATCTCTGTCCGAAAGATCAGATGCATCAAAAACACGAAGTTCAGCACAATCATATCATAGTCGACAAACATCAAGTCACAGTTCAAGATCACCATCGGTTCCAACAACATTACCAAAAATTCAAAATCGATCATCATCAATACCTAGTGAAAAAAGAAGTGTAAGAAAACGTTCAGTATTACCTAATGGTACAGAACCTTTAAGTTCATGTATGTATATCTAATTGATATTTTAAAATTTTAATTTTCAATTGTATCTATCTTAGTTAATCAGCAGAACATTGATAATGGTCATCATGTCAACGGACAATTAGATCGTACTAATGATCTTGGGAGAAGATCAAAGACAAATTTATCAAATTTACCTGGAGTAATTTCACCACCACCAACAAATACAAATCTAGTATTAAACAATGTTGTATCTGGAAGTAGAAGAACATCTTTAACATCAGTACACCATACTGGTCGATGTTCATTGTGTCCACATTGTCAACGAATACCAAAGGCTAATCTTAATAAAACACCAAGTCCACCACCAGCATGGATAACTAAAGCTAATCAAAATGATAATCATCATATTAATATGGATAATTATGATGAAGTTGCTATGAAAAGAAAAAAAATGACACAATATGGTCATTATCCAGGTAGTTATGATTATCCACCTAGTTTAATTATAGAAGAACCAGAGGATCAAGAACAAATATCGAATAAATATTATACATTACCTACTATTGCTAATGTTAAATCATCTATTTCACCAGTTCGTACACCATTTCCAAATTATTCTGCATTACAACGTCGTGAACAACGTTTGAATAAACCTTATACATCTGCATTATTCACTGACTAATTTTTATTTTTTCTTTACTAAAATATTTTTTTTTTAAATTTCTTTATTTTATTCCTTTAATGTTAATAAATGATTCACGAAAAAAAAAGAGAAAAAAATGATTTATATTTTATATAAATAATTATATATGAATTAATTGTATTTCTTAAGATTCTTTTTTTTTTATTAGAAACCATCACTTAGTTCAATTAATTGTCAATCATTTATTATGCATTTCTATATAACTATTTTTCTCTTCTTGAATGTTTCTTATAATAGAATAGATACATTTTTCTTATAGTTTATTCATTGCTTTTCTCCAATCGATCTTAATCATTACAGATGAATACATATTTTATTATCTAATTTTTCTTCTTATTATTGTCATTTTTTTGTTCTTTTTTTTTTATCCTCAAGGAAAAAAGAAAGAGAACAATTTTTATTATCTATTTAGTAACATGAAGTAACAAGCGACAAGTACGAGAGTCTTCAAGAAGACAAACTACCATACATATATATAATGAAGCTAACTATAACAATCATACTAAAAAAAAAATCAATGGAAGCTTTATCATATTGCTTGACTGATTCTTTGTTTCTTATATTATAATTATCATAGTCACAGCTGTATATACCATCTGCATATATAATCATTTATTATTATAGTTACTCCATATACATATATTGTCATATTATTAGTTTTTTTTTTCGTAGTTCATATTGATGTGTTATAATAGTATTTTTATTATTATTATTATTATTATTTGTATTTTATTTCAATTAATTAAAACATCAGAAGATGAAAATCGTTTAATACATTATTTATTTTCTGAACAAGGGTATAATCCACTTATACGACCTACACAATATTCAAATGAAACAGTTGTTGTATCATTTGGTCTTTTATTAGTACAATTAATTCATGTAGAAAATGATTTGTTTTTTTAATTTAAATATTTTTTTGCTAGAATTATTTGTAGGTTTATGAAAAAGAACAAATTATGAAAACTAATACATGGTTACATATGAAATGGTATAGATTTATATTATTTATATGAAATAGAATTATATATATTGATTTTTTTTAGGCTAGATTCACAATTACGTTGGAATCCAAAAAGATATGGTTAGAACAAAAAAAAAAGGTTTAATTTTTTTTTGTGTTTTACTAAATAAATTTATTTAGGTGGTATTGATAAAATTAATATTCCTTTTACAAATGTTTGGACACCAGTAAAAATATTTTTAAAAATAATTTTATACATTTTTGTTTTTGTTTTTTATATATTTGTAGGATGTTGTTTTATTTAATAATGCAGGTAAAAGAAAATATTTTTTTTATTTATTTATATTTATTTTAATTGTAATTTAATTAGATGGAAATTATGAAGTATCATTTAAATCTAAAGTAGTACTTATGCATACAGGTGAAGTACATTGGGTACCACCAGCTATTTATAAATCATCATGTCGAATTGATGTTAAATATTTTCCATTTGATACACAAGAATGTGAAATGCGTTTTGCATCATGGACATATAATGCTCGAGAAGTTATTTTTTCACATTATACTGAAGAACATGATGAAAAAAATGAATTAACTAAATTATTACCACAACAAGCATATAGTGCTAGTAGTGATGAATTGTATAAAGATGACTATCTTGAAAGTGGTACATGGGATGTTACTAGTGTAAGAATATTTATTTAATTTTTAAAACAAAAAAAAAAAGAATATAACTTGAGATTTGCTATATTTGGAAGAATTTGATTTGGTTACTTTACTGAATAAAAAATTGAATATCTATATGATTGTTTAAGCAAACGAGCTGATTGATCGCCAGCACTGATCTTTGTATGAAATAAAATCACGAATTGTAATGTTAGAGATAAAAAGAAACAAACCTCACATAGCTTTTCCAGAGATTTATTCTTTACATAAAATGCCATTTCGACAAAACTCATTTTCTTGAGAATTATATTTTTTAAAATGCAACAAATTTTGAATCATTGTTATCATATGTAAAAAGAGAAGTAAAGTGAATATTTCATAGAACCACAGTCATTCTCCAAACTGATAGAGATAAACAACTAGTCAGCATGAAAATTTCTATATAGATGTCTTGTTTCAGTTTACTCAATTATGCACTCATAAGTAGTCACAATTAAATCAAAAATAATTTTGAATATACACATAAACAGAGCATCAAAGTGTATAAAATTGAATTTTTTTGGTAGTAACTTTTTGATTACCGTAAATAGTAGTATGAATGTGGCAATACTATTCTTGAGAATTTTAGTAATTGATTCAGTTTCAGATTGTATAAATTATTGTGGCTTTAATGTTTTACATTTGTCTTTCAAACTGCTCAATTATATGAATATACTTAATCTATTTTTTTACTATAGAGAAGCGCTTAATACTATTTTATAACTAAGCATATGCCGATCGAACCAATGAATATACTTTTGACGATGAATTATTTATAAATATTTCTAGATTTGTTAATAATCAAAATAATATTTTGATGATAGATTAAATCGTCAACAAATTTGTTTACTTTAATATTCAAAGAATATTCTTTATGTTTAGATTCCAAGCAAATTTGTTCATTATCGTTCAAATGCTTCAAGTATATCACCTGATTATATTGAAGTTGTATTTTTAATTAAAATGAGTCGTAAAACATTATATTATACAGTTAATTTAATGGTACCAACAGGTTTAATGAGTATTCTTATATGTATTGTTTTTTGTTTACCAACAGCAGCTGGTGAAAAAATGACATTATGTATGTCGATATTATTAGCACTTAATCTTTTTCAACTTCTTGTTACAAAAATTTTACCACCAACATCTGCTGTTGTACCATTAATAGCTAAATATTTACTTTTTACATTTACACTTAATGTTCTTGTTATTAGTAAGAAAATTTATATGAAAAGAAAAAAAATGACTTTTCAAATTAAATATTATTTTATTTATTTAAGTTAATACAGTTGTTATTACAAATTTTTATTATCGTACACCAATGACACATACAATGCCTTTTTGGTTACGAAAATTTTTTCTACAAATACTTCCACGATTACTCTGGATTGAATCACCAAAACTTCAAGAACAACAACTTAAATATGAAATATTAAATCCTCTGGAAAATACTTTTCATATATTAGAAGAAACAATTTTAAATAATCGAAAGATAAATTCAAAACATATGAATAAGGTAATATTTTATTAGATAAATATAAATAAATGATATTCACATAATTACCATGATAAGATTAAAGATCAATTGAATCTGAAAATAGTGTAAGATGCTGCAATTTATCTGATCTTTACTAGAAGATTTTTCGCTCATATAAGCTAAATTTATAAATTGGAGCTATTGGTCTACTCCTAATTCCAAAAGTTTTTTTGTATATCAAATTTAAAAATTACCCTCCAAATCTCTCACCTCGAAATGCAGTATAAAAACTTTGCTTTTTTGTTTCTACATATAGAAAAAAAAACAATCTTTTTGTTTCATCCAAAAATGATAAGGCTGAAGAGTAGTTTAAAAATAAAACACGTAATAATGATATACCAAATACATTTTTTTTGCTTATATCTGAAAGGATCATTTAATGCATAATCAATCCAATACATCACATTTTCCTTATGTTGATAACAAACGTCGAACATCAACAATTCTTATGAAACCAATCTCACGTTCTAAACATGTACATTTTGAAAAAGAAAAAAAATTCTATGTTCTTATTAATGAAGAAAATCATCTTATTTCAATTGATTCTCATCATCAAATTCAAATTGATATAATGCGACGAGAAATAATTGAAGCTCTTACTTATATTCGTTATATTGCAGCACATTGTGCACATGAAACATTAATTGAATCAATACGTGATGAATGGAAATTTATTGCAACAGTTATTGATCGTTTACAATTTATTATTTTTTCATTAGTTACAATTATTGGATCATTTGCTTTACTTTTTCAAGTAAAATTTAAAAAAAACTACTTTTTTGTTGATATATTATTTATTATAGGTACCTCATTTATTACAATTTGGTACAAATGATTCACAAAAACTTATAAGATTTTCAAATCCAAATTTAACTATTAATGAATTTATTCCAACTAGTCGAACATAAACAAATTCTCGTAGGAGAATATCAGAATATCAATTCATTTTTATAGTTTTATTTAATGTTATAATTTTTCTGTAAAAATAAATTAGAATAGAGAATTTTAAATTGAAATAATTCAAAATCAAAGTAGAGTTAGATGCACTTGCATAATTAGACGATTATTTTTTTGAGTTATTGAACTTGTAATCCATTCTTTCTACTTAATAAGTAAAAATTTTAAAGAGAGACTCTGGTATGTGCTATATCCTAACATGTTTTTATAAATAAAATTAAATATAAAGATCATTTGAATGATCTTAGATCTAAAATTGATTCTTGAAGAAGTAGCTTAAATCGAATTGAACAATATGATGAATTATTAATAATATGAGCTTCAGAAGATTAAATGTTTATAGTATCTTTAATTTGCTGATATGTGACGTTGTGTTCAATTGATTTATGAGATTGTGTGAACTGTAACTATTAAAGCATGAAAAAGATAATTAAACTCATTTGTCATTTTCACAAGATGAACGAAAATGAAATGAATGTAAATCATATGATAGATTAAAATAAAGAATGTCTTTTACAATTGACTATCATTTAATATCTAATTATAAATGAGTAAATTTATCAAATTTGACTATTTTAATTTAATATATATATATATGTTATTTATTGTCTTCATTTCTAGTATGTCTTTATAATAATCAAATTCATCTGATAACTCTTATCATTCTCAATTCAAACACACATCACCTTGATATAAAACATTCAAAAAATACATTTCATTCCTATAAAAAATTAACATATTAATGTTCTTTTTCTTTTTTTCTATTTTGTAAAATATATACATATGTTCATGTCTATGAATACATATAAAATATTTATCAATCATTTGATCACAGCTGGAAACATGAACATTAAATATATTTGTTTTTCTTGCAAATGAAACTGACTGTCACACAGTAAGTATTCGAGATTTTTTTTTATTGATCACTATGGGATGTATAATTGATGACAACAGACAAGCGCAGACAGACAGATAAATAGATAAGAAAAACATCAATTTCTATTGATGATTGATTCATTCAAAAAAAAAATAGAAGATATGTGTTTATATATCGGTCAGTTAATCCTAACAAAAGAAGATGAAAAAAATCTCTGAAAATAATGTAAAACATTTCATTTAATTACATTCTCAATTGAAATGTTCAATCAAGTGTAACAATAAATACTTTGTCTTTATACACGTGTCATTACTCATATATATCTAGGCAATGAATTAATACAAGAAATATTTAATTATCTTTTTTCAATGTAATAAAACATAAGACATTAACCAATATATATATATACAAAAACTTTTCCCCTAAGATATATTAACGAAAGGTCAATGACATTTAATACTCTTGTTAATATTCTTTCTCATTTAACATTATTTGCTTTTAGGAAAAGTAATGTAATCTTTTAAAGATATTTTATATAAGAAAAACATACTTTCTGAAAGAGGTAATTATATGCTAGAATAGAAATAATCCTTCTTCTAACTTATGCTATCGGGTATTAGCTATAATCACTATAGCATGAAATGAGAGAACAATATAGAAACCTTGGAAATGTATATATAAAACAATTTTTGATTATTATTATTATTATTATAAAATCATCCACATATTGATTTGTTCAACAAAAGAAAACAAAAAAAAAATAAAAATAAAAAATATTAATTTTTTATATTTGAATAGGTGTTATTTTTGAATGTATTTGACAATTATGTATAGATGATATTTGTTGATAGATATGATAAGGATCATTAGTTAAATGACTTGTATCAGTTGATGAATGTAATGAACATTCACTTGTATTATTACTTTGTTGTTGTTGTTGTTGAGGATAACTAATTATATTTAATGGATGATAATAAAAAGTTTTTATAAATTTATCATCTTTATTTATTGATGATATATTTTCTTTTGAATAATAACAAAGACGATAATAACAAATAATTATTAATATCGAACATATTAATATAGCTCCAAGAAGTATTCCACCAATAATATATATAAATTGTTCATTATCTTGTTTATTTGATGATAAAATTAATGATGATGATTTAATTAAATTTGTATTTAATTGTATAAAAGATTTTCGACAATATTTTCTATATTGAATATTAATACAAATAATATAAAATGAAGATAATTTTAAAAAATATTGAGATAGATTTATTTCAATTGATCGTTGTTTACCATCAATTAAACGTTGAAATATTAAATAATGATGATTTTCATCATAAATTTGTATATGATAATATTTTGGTAATTGTGATAACATATAATCCCATGATATAATTAATATACCATTTGAATGATATACTATATCATTAATTATTACTTCATTTAATGTTGATTTATCTGTTGAAGTATGAATACTATTATTTTTGATTGGTACTAATACTACATTGGTTGATGATAATATCGTTGGTAATGTTGAACTAAATATATTTACAAAAAAATATGAAATCTTTAGTGTAATTATTGTTTGTTGCAATTATAATAACAAACTCATATATGTGATTGTTTATGAAAAGCTTTTGTTAATTATTGACGATTGCCACTTAAGATACTTTATACATTTATCAAGCAATATTAATAGTACTTTTATAAGAATGAAAGCATAATTGACTGTTTGTTTGGGGCAGAATCTATTCAATCAAGTCTCTTAGAATTTTATGTCGTCTTTTCAAATCTATTTTGAATAAATCTTGATTCTTTAATTTTTGTTTCATATATGCACTATTCTTAATCTCAAGAATTAAAGAGTCAAAGTTCTCAGAATGATTATTTGTGTCTACGGACAAACTTTACAAGTGCCATTAAAATTGAACATCTTTAACCGAAATATAAAAACTTTGTCTGTAGTATTTTTCTAGAAAACCATGTATACAGTATGTCTTTTTAATTTCTTCGATTATTAAGAGCTAGGATATGTTCAAATTCTGAACTGTCGTTTTATAAGATTTTATTATTAAATCAAACATTATCCATAATTTTGCATCGACAGACTCGACTTATAGAACATTCAATGTTTGATAATCTAATTATGAATATTCACAATTAAATATTCTCTTACTTGATTATTGTCTCATGATCTATGTCTTCATTTTCGTCACATATCATATCTTCTTCATGTATAATTGTTAATTGTTTTCCAAAAAATTTTTCTGGCTTAGCACATGTCCATTGTAAAAATTTAATTAAATCTTGATGATAATTTTTTTTTAA
Organism: Macrotrachela quadricornifera; assembly: GCA_022393335.1. NCBI lineage: Eukaryota > Metazoa > Rotifera > Eurotatoria > Philodinida > Philodinidae > Macrotrachela > Macrotrachela quadricornifera. Next base: position 51,284 of record JAJEKB010012267.1, on the reverse strand, counting down.
CCATTGTTTAATCCATTTAAGATGACAATTACAATTTAATGGATTACCTGTAAGACCAAGTGTTTTTAAATTAGGATAAATTAATAAATTATTTTTATTTAATATTGATATTTGATTTGAACTAAGATCAAGATCAATTAATTTTAATGATTGATTAGAATATAAATTTGGTATTGTTGTAAAAAAATTTCTTTGTAAATCAATTGAAATAATTGAATAATTTAAAAAATTTTTCGGTAAAAATTTTAAATTATTTGATGATAATTTTAAACGTTGAAGATTTAAAAAAAAATCTAATGTATAATTAAATAAAGTTATATTACAATTTTGTAATGATAATTCAATTAAATTTAATGATAAATATTCTAAAATATTTTTTGTTAAATTCATATGAAAATTTCTATCAAGATTTAATATTTTTAATGATTTTAAATATTGAAATGGTTGATAATTATATTGAAATTGTAAATTATTACGTGCTAAATTTAAATAAATTAAATTTTTTAAATTATAAAATGAATAATTTGTTAAAAAATTTAAATCATTTCCTTGTAATGATAAATAATTTAAATGAAAATTATTTTCAAAAATTTTTTCTGCTATAAATGTTAAACGATTAAAATCTATATTTAATTCTTTTAAATTTTTTAATTTAAATAAAAATTTTAATTGTAAAGAATTTAATTCATTATTTTGTAAATAAAATTTTTCTAATAAAGGTAAATTTTCTATATTAATTATTTGTAAACCATTGGATGATAAATCAAGTGTTTTTAAATATGAAAAATTAATTTGTTTTAATAATGAAAATTTATTTTGATTTAATATTAAAATTTCTAAATTATTTAAATATTTTTTTATTGAATACCATGATAAATCATTTAAAAAATTTTGTTCTAAATTTAAATAATTTAAATTATTTAATAATATAAATGCATCAATTTCAATAAATTTTATATTAGATTTTATTATTGATAATTGTTCTAATTTACGAAATTTACTAAATGTAGAATTTTTTAATATAGTTATATTTAAATTTATTAATTTTAATGAACGTATATTAATTAAATGATTTTTTATTGTATATGGTATATCATTAATATAATTTGAATCAAATTCAATAATTAATTCTTCAAGATAATTTGATAATTCCATAAATGCATTTAATGATAATAAACGTATTTTATTTCCTGATAAATTTAAACGTTTTATACGTAAACTATGAAATGCATTTGATGAAATTTCAATTATTTGATTATCATTTAAAACAAGTTCATCATAAAATGTATTTGTTATACGTGTAAAATTTGGAATTTGTTTTAATTGTTTACGACCACAATGAATATAACTATATGTATATATAAAGTTTTTTTTTTTAATGAAAATAAAAAGAAATAAAATTTATTTTACTTTGTATTATCTTGACGAATACCAGCTTGACATATTGTTTGAAAATCATATATTTGAGAAGAAGATATTGAAATAAATGTTAATAAAATTAATAGAATATACATCTAAATATACAAAAAAAAAAAAACTTAAGAATATCATATCAAGTGCTTTTAAAAGAATTGTTGTCAGATTATCTCACTCCTATCTCTGATTAGATTTTACTCACTAGTAGCAGCATTCATATGAATGTCTCATGTGGAGCAGCTTGTTGAGTGATATTTGATTTCTCTCTCTCTCCCTCTTTCCCTCTTGCTCAAGCGTTCAACCAAGAGAGAAAAGAAAGAAAACGTACGATTGGTGTCTATCTTTTTCTCTTTCTCTATCTGTTAGGAGACGAGTCTGCCTATATGTACAAACAGTACATGTTCTCAATGTGTTTTACATCATCATCATCATGATACTAAGAGAAAGATAGGTGACATACTGATTATTTGTAATCATTGATCATTAGAAAATCATGTCTCACCAACTGAGTTCTGATCTCATATATGTATATCTCTTACACAATCAAATTAGATTTTTTTTTCGAAAGGTCATTAGCAGGTATACTATATGATACATAAAAAGAAACTTACATATATTCATGAACAATAAAAACGAGACAAGATGAAACACAAGCAAAAAAAAGGTACGAACAATATATTATTGTCTCATGAGAGAAAAATCGTAGTAATTTTCTTCCAGTTAAACGACATTAATAATAGAAAAGAACAGAATACATAATGAATTTTCAGTAACAATATATACTTACATCAACTGTCACTTCAATTTAAAAAATATTGTTCATTCCTTCTTATTCTCTATTGTTTTTTGAGATATATGATTCGAAGAACAAAAAAAGAAATTCTCATAGTAGGAAGTTTGCATGTCATTTAGATATATATAAATATCGATCGTAGAACAATAGATACGTAAATTATTTTTAACAATCAGATGATGCACTATCACAACAGTGATAACAATAATCCCAATAGAAATATTTCCGTTTTTCTTTTTTACGCTTGTTGACATCTCCATCTCGTTCATATCTTATTTTGTCTATTTAAATACGAAGTGACGCGTCGATTAATGATTGAATGACTTGATAAGCAAATTTTTGCCTTCAAGCTAATTTCCTACCAGAAGCCATAACGATGCATTATACAGTTTGTTTTCTAGAGTATAATAATATATGCAATAAACAAACCTTCTTTTTTTTTCTATAAACGCATGTCGTTACAGCACCAATTGATAATTAATTGTTTTTTTTTTGTTATAATGAAAATTTGATTTTCTCACACGTGAACATGTTTCATTATTATTATTTCTATCCTGTGAAAGTGTGAGCAAGCTGTTGATGTATTGGAATGACAAATCGATTTTATTTTTAGTAACACGAAAAAAAATAATAAATCTGTAATCTCTAATGGCCAACACTATTATTATAAAATGAAAATTGAATAAATGACACGTTCAAGGACTAAAAAATAAAATTAAAGGTCTCATGAGAGAAACTTTTCTATTCTTTTGATGATTATCACATAAGATAATGAGTACGAATGTATTTATCAAAAAAAAAAAAAAGAAAAGCAGTTCACATTATCTATATGTATAAAAACAATGATCATAAGTCGGTCTTTTTATTATGATAGTATTTATAAGCAAGTGTGTATTGCTTACATATTGTAAACAGTATCATCATTAGTGAAGACCAGAAGTTCGTCTTTTTTTTTCATTTGTGTATAAATGGAAAGTTTAATTGATCATTTTTTTTATCTATATTGAAGATTTTTTTACTTCAATTTCCTGCTATAACGTTTTGAGTTGACTGCATCATTAACAATTCTTCATTCATGAAGCTGACAAATGACTACTAGTTTCTTAGTTTAACATGAATAAAGATAAAAGAATAAACTGTGAGAAACAGTATGTCATATATTCACACGCTATCTTTTTTGTTTTTTGTGATTATCCTCTATCTTATAATACCGATAGTTGATCAAACATTTTCATAAAGTGTTAGAATTTATTGATATTTTTTTTTCTTTTTATATTGAAAAAAAAAGATTAAAAAATAATAACAAAATGAATATTACTCAATAGCTTTTATATATGAAAGTATTCTTTTTTTTTGGTTCTAAAAAAAGGATACTTAATTACAATTATGATGACTGTTTTTTTATAAGATGAAACTATTCACATTATTTCATGAAGAGTACTTGAAAAAAAAGTACTTATATTATACGTAGAAACTTCATTTTATTGGCAAGAGGTTAATGATTATTATTCAATAGAAATAAGTTTTCTTAATTTCAATACAAGGACAACTTTGAAATTTAAGAAACGAAAAAAATATTTTCAAGCAAAACTTTTCAGATGTAGTCGTCTTATTGATATCATAAAACATCATAAATTGTGAGATGGAAATAAATTTTTAATGTCATTTTATAATCATGTGAAGTTTTACTTAATGGTTATGAGTCAATCATTATAAAAATGGAACTTATATTTTTTCTATTCTTAAGGTCAAACAAATAAATAAGAGAATGATTTTTAAAAAAATAGGAATTGACAAAAAAATACTCGTTTCCTAAATATTTTTTGTTATTCTTTAATTGACATCATAATAGTAAACTTTTGATGAACTGTATTCAATTCTGTTTTAAATGGATTGGAATTACTAATGAGACAATAGATTTGTTCAATATTTTCAGATACTATTTCACTTATAGATCTATCAGGTTATGTCAAGAGATAGAGCACAAAATCCTGGAATCCTGAATTCCATAAGAATTTCTAAGAAGTTCTTTCCAAAACAGAATACTTTTGTTCGGTTTTAGGAAAAGTGCAGAATTTATAATTCTGTTGGATTTCGGAGAATGCCAGGATTCTGCGCTTTATTTCTTCTTAATCTTCACGAAATCATATACACTATCTTTTAATAGTTATAAGAGACGAATTTGGTTTTTAATAATAATCATTATGAATAAATCTTGCTTGAATATGAAGTGTAGTATAAGTTTTGAAAAATTTGCGCGAAATCTAAATAATAGTTGATTATTTCATTATTTGAATAAAAAAAAATCTATTTATTTAAATGGCAGAAATCAATACACCTGAAACAATGATTGATATTCATCGTTCATCATCAAGTCTTTGGTCAAATTGTCGGCCTGATATTCAACGTCGAATAAATGCTTTACTTAATTATCAAGCAGAATATTTTCGATTACGTGTTGAATTTTATCGACAACTTCAAGATTTACAATATGCATATAATCCTCAATTTGAAAAAATTTTAGAAAGACGACGAAAAATTATTGATGGTTCATGTGAACCTACAGAACTTGAAAAAAAAATTAATTGGTCAAATACATCGAATCAAATATCTGAAATTGATTTAAATCAATCGATTTCACAAAAATTGGAACAAGTATCAAATAAAAATCCATCAAATACTTCAAAGAGTAATTATAATTTTTTAAGAAAAAAAATCTAAATTATTCTTTTTTTTTCTATAGATCTTTCAAATATTCAATTAAATATTTCCGAAAAAGGTTTACCAAATTTTTGGCTAATAGTTCTTAAAAATCTTGGTTCATATGATTTTCCTATTCAATCACGAGATGAACTTTGTTTAAAATATCTTATTGATATTCGTTGTATTCTTAATCCACCAAATTCTCAATCAACTAGTTTTACTCTTGAATTTCATTTTTTACCATCAAATCCATTTTTTACTCAAACAATTCTTACTAAAAATTATTCTATTCGTCTTGAATTAGATGATACAAATCCATATCGATCATATGATGGTCCTGAAGTTGATTATTGTCATGGTTGTTTAATTACATGGAAATCTGATCATAATCTTATGATTCGAAAACGTAATAAACGTATACGAAATAAAACAACAGGACAAATTCGTTGTATACAAATTGAAGAACCTACTAAATCATTTTTTGATTTTTTTTCACCACCAATTATTCCACCTAATGGTATTAATGAAATGACAGATGAAGATCAAATACGTTTAGAAAGTGATATTGAATTTGGATTATTATTAAAACAACGTGTATTACCTAGAGCTATACTCTTTTTTACAGGCGAAGGTTTACCTATATTTGATGGAAAAGAAGATGATGATTTAACTTCATCTGATAGTTCTCAAAAACTTTTATAAATTTTTTTCTAAATAAATTTAAAAAAATAAAAAGTAAATAATCTTTCGTCTTCAATTATTAACTAATATCTTAAGTTATTGGAGTTTGGTATATGCTTAGTCTTAAGTACGATATTTTACGGAAATAATTCATCATTCTTGTTTTTCTACAACAAGATTACTTTCAATAGCCATTCATACTTCTCCATAATAATAAATTTAGTTATCTATTAAGAATGAATGATACAGATTTGAAATGTCGTACTGTTGAATTGATTTAGGGCATCAACCTTGATGATAGAAACATTGTCTGCAACGTACCTGGTGGAATAGAAACTTTGTGATAGTAATATTCAATACAATTATCTCTTAGAGGAAGGAAGAAAAAGTTGAAATAAAAAAAAAAGCGAAATAATCAATTAGAATTCATCATGTATTCGAAAAAGCCGTTTCATATCATGCTGATGTAAAACTATAGATTGTCTCAACAATCCTGGTAAAGAACAAAATCTGCTCAAGATTTTGAACAGATAATTCAATTTATTTTGATTGTTTTGAATGCGCACATGCAAAGTCAAAATCTAACGAAGAATTAAAAAAGATAAAACAATGGCATGATTGTTTATATTATATTTAATTCAAAAATTAAAAAACTGTTCTTCTATGAAAAATTCTCTTCAACAAAAACAAAAAAAAAAATAGGAAGCACCAAATATTCATCGTTATTGTATATATGTGTATAGTTTATATAATTTAATCTTCAAATTGCATTGTAGCAATTTTTTCACATGGTTTTCCACTTGTATTTGCTGGTAAATCATCGACAGCATATTGTATTTCAGAATATAATGATAAATTATCATCTTGTATTGACATACGTTGATTTTGTTCAATTATTAATTTATCATGATCAGATTGTTGATGACGATATTCTTCAACATTTTTTAACCATGTAAATATACGTAATAATTTTGGATGATCTATATCAGATTCATATAATGTATCTTCTAATGTTGATAAATGGCGTGATGCTATAAAAGCTAAATAAAGATTTCCTTGACCGGTATTTGTTGAATGTTTTACAGATGATTGTTGTTGTCGTCGATAGTTTATACCATTACTTTGACGATGTTGAATAGGAATAGCAGAAGAAATTGGTTGACTCCGACGAATAAGTACAGGTGGAGTTTGAGGAGTTGGTGATGGAGCTAATTGTTGATGTGTAGCATATAAATATGGAGATTTAATACGACTACGAGAATTTTGTTGTTGTTGCTGTTGCTGGTGATCTGTTTGCATAACATTCGATTCCATTGATAAACGAAGAACTTCGAGACGAGCTTGAATTTCAGCATCTGACGTAACACGACGAACTGGTGTTGGAGATGGTGGTGGTTTAGAACGAGTTGATGATGAAGTAGCTAATGCAGGTGTTGTAGCAGATAAACCAGCATTTGCTGTATTCATTAATGTATTTCCATACGTAGCATGCGTTACTTCTTCTGAACGACGACGATATTTATCTATTTTTTGTTTAATTGGTGCTTTAACAATATTATTTGTACGTCGTTGATAAAGTTGTCCTTAAAAATATAATTAATATGTATGTATAAAATATAAAATAATAGATTTACCAGTGTTGGTTCGTTCTTTTGCTATTGTTTCATATATAAGTGGATTTTCAACTTGTGCGTTGGATACAGCTGATCGAAGTCTACCTGATAATGTTGTTGGTCGTTGGTGTTGTTGACTTGAATTGGGTGGACTTAATGAATAACGACTATCAGCAGCATTATCACCTGAATACTTTTGAGGTACTATCGTTTGTTTAATAGTAATATGATTAGTGCCAGTTGCATATTTATTATTGTCATTACTTGGTCGTTGTGAATGACGACTAGGTGGTACTATTAATTCATCAATTTCACCATTTGAACTCATAAAATTTTCTGTTGATCGTTTTGAAAGTGTATTAAAAATGGATGAAATTGATGCAGATTGAGGACGACCAGCACTTTTTGGACTAATACTTCGTAAAGGAGTTTTAGAATGAGGACGAGAATTGAAATCATCATATAATTGATGTTGTCGTTCAACAGTACTAGTTACATCTCGAATTGATGGTAAATGTGTTTCATAGATATGATCACTAGTTGGTTGTATACGATTAGCAGGAAATATATTCGATCGACGAGTAGCTGGAGCTGCTGTTGCATTAGGTGTTAACTGATTGGCTGATGATGAATACGTAGAAGTTTTTCCAACACCACCTACGCGTAATTCAGAAGTAGTTTCGGTAACAGCTAAGAAAAAGAAGATTCTTTTTCATAGTAATCCCTTTTTAAATTTAGATCAACTAATTCTACATATACAATACTCACAAAAAATTTTATTTGAAAAATGTTTTTTATTAGTCAGAAAAACATTTTGTCTTCCTTCAGTTAATAAAAACAATTGACATAAATTATTGAAACCACTATAATAATTTATCATTGATGAAATTAATTCTTACTTCTTTTAGCTAGTAAGTCATTTTATTAAAGTCTATAGTTTGAATTCATATAAAAAAAAACTGATGACATTTGTGTTTGTACAACAATAGAATTTTATGAACGTAGGTGTAATATACTCTATACTAAGGTTTCATCGTTCTTTCACTTTCGTTTTTTACTTTTTCCGAATCATCATTCATACAAAAAGAATAGAAATTGAAAAGATTATGAAGCAATTGATTATTTCATCCACTACACTCATATTAATTCTTTTTTCTTTTTATAGATACATCAAATACTAGAGAAAATTATAATTTAAAGTAACCTAATTTTCAATATGGTGATGACAATGATCATCTTATTTCTCTATATATGGTTTCAACAAACAAATTTCTAATTATATGCAAAAAGAACTAGATTGAATAATTTTTTTTTCTCACCATTCTGCAGTTTACCTTCACTATTGCTTCGTAGAACCTTATGAAGAATATTTTGTTTACGTTGAATGAGTGTTGAACAATTGTTAGGCATATTTAATGAATTAATTAATTTCAATTAAATAGACTAGATATTTATAATAACATAAGTGATATTAAAATTCAATAAATAACATTGGTATCTTTATATAATAATGAATAAGCAAAAGTAGTAACAATGAAAATTTTCTTTCAGAACAATTGAAGAGAGACAGAAGAAAAAAAAATTCATTTTTTCGTCACATTCAAAGTCAAACATCTTCATCTTTTACCGTTCGTTTGCTTTCTCACTCTCACTCTCTCCCTTTTCTTTTACACTCTTCTATTAAGTGTAGCTGATCAGATTCTGTACATTTAATGTCACTAATTTTCTTTTCTTTTTTTTTTTTACATTGATAAGAAAAACATTGCAGAAAAAAAAGACACATATTCAAGTAGTTGATTAATGGATTTTAATCTGTCGTTCGATTAGTGATTAAAAAAACAGAGTGATACAAGTATTTCGTACTTTTTTCTCATGTTTTCGTTAGAGAATGGATCCTCTAGAAAAAAAACGAAGAAGGCAAAAAATGTGTTAATTGATCACTTGTACATTGTGTTATTTAAAGGACATACATACAGGGAATAGTTATTGAAAGGCGTACGCCAATTTTATATAATAGATGAAAAAGAAAAACTTAAATTTAGTTTTTATTCATCATTATGAAGATTATGTTATCAAGCAAATGAAACTCATTAGTACGATATAATTAAAGGATAAATCATGCTCTACTAATAAAAATATTCTAGATAAATATATAAGAATGTTCAGTACACAAATCATAGATCAATCATTTGCCTATAGTCCATAACAAGTTGTTTAGTGAGATGTCTTCATTTAATAATATCTTAATTCAGTTGTGAAACATTCCAGCACTGCAAATGTAGTCGATAAAGCTGAATAGTACAAAGCTGGGAAAGGTGAGCTTAGCACTTGAAAACATTCGTCGTATATATACGTACGTGCTTTGTTTGTAATTAGCAATGCATATGAAAAGACATTGTGAGTGATATAGCATCGAAAGAAACCATTTTATTTTAATTCTAAGAAAACTAAATTAGAGGTGAACTTGACACAAGGTCGTCTTTTAGAACAAAATATAGAGGATTTGTTAAAAAAACAATGGGAAAGACTAACTTCTACTAAGGACTGTATCAGAATCATTCCTCAAAAAATTCTACATATTGTAAAAGTGTACCTTCTATGAATTGAAATGAACAAAATTAATTGTTTATCTAATATTATATAAAAAAACTTGTCAAAAAGAGTAACAATATTCAAGTTTATAAGAGCAACTTGTGAATTTATCATGGTCAAGCTTTATTTTTTTCCAGGTATTTAAAACCAAAATCTATAGTGTCAAAACCAAAACTGTATCAAACTCAACACCTCAAAACCAAAATCTATGTCAAAACCAAAACCATTTCAAAACCAAAATTCGAAACCAAAACTCCAAAACGAGTTTTGGATTTGGTGCATGCCTAATTGTCGATTGTTCACTTGTACCTGAAGAAAAATTCGTAAATTTAAAAAAAAAACTTCTTTCAATAAAATAAAGTTTTTTAAAATTTATTCTTTCTTTTCTGTTAATTCTCTGGCAGCTAAACATATCAAATTTTCACGTTTTTCGAACAAAAAATAACGACTATTTTTAATGGATTTTTATGCGTCTTTTACAGTTATTCAAGACTACGTCATTTGTAGAATGACGACTTCAGAATTCCACTCTACTAGTATTTCTGTTTTTAATCGAAACTTGAAAATGAAACCACTATCAGAAGTTGTAATGAAAAAAGTTTGACGATGTTTAAACGAAGAATTTTCCCAGAATGGAATTTTTCCAAAAAAAATAGTTTAGTTATCTACACATATTTATAGTTGAAACTTTGCTGTGAAAGACAAAGAGTGTTATATTCAGAATTTTCATTGTGAGCATTTGATATTGATAGGCAAATTTTTAAATCATCACATCCATCCTGATAGAGAATTCAATAGACAAATAACTTGATTCAATTCGATTCGATCTCCAACTGAAGTTTTGGAAAAAATGCTTAAATTAAATTGGTGTCGCAGTTCATCGAATTGATTTTCCAAGAAGGTTTTCTTTTCTCTTGGACGAATATAATTCGCGTTCACCTTCGACGTATTAGTTCATTTGCTTTCTCTTATTTCGATGAGTTCATCATATTCTATCGTATGAGATCAATATATCACAAATAAAATTACACAGTTTATTCAATAGAAATTCGTTAGTCATATTAATACACAAAAGTTTTGGCACTTCATTCTTTTATCTTAATTCCATAAATTTCTCTTTTAATTGTTAACCCTCGTACAGTCCTCGCATTTTATTGCACGAACGGTCTTATGTGGGTCCGGCGGGACCCACATGTGATTGAGTTAGGAGAACTTGGTTTTTTGTCTATTTTGCACTACATATGATGGATAAAGGCGTATATAATGATTTTTTGAAGTGCTGATAGCTTAGTATGGTTGTAATATATGAAAATGATCGCATTTTTAAAACTTTTGAGGAGAAATTTTGATAATATTATATTTTTAAAAAGTCATCGAATGAACAATATATGACTCTACTGTGCCTATATTTATTCTTAGATTGCATCGCTATATATAGAACGATAACAAGAGCTACGAAAATCCAGAATGGAAAAATCTCATGGATGATGAATAGAGAATGGAAAGTTCATAGGACAACATAGAAGGAAGAAGAACAAAATGATAGGAAAAATCCATCACACGCACACGATAGAAAAGGAAAAGTCCATTACGTATACATAAAAAGATAAAGTTCTTATGGTCACATATGAATAGGATGCAGGTCACGACAGATTGTCGTGATTATAACCAGGTGATGGCACAAATATTTCGACAAAAACATAGAAAATTTCGTAAAACAAAGATAAAAAGCGCTTGATTTACTATTGGTAGTGTTGAAGTAACTAGTCTTTCGTGAATAAACTCTCGCGGTAACAGAGGGCAGATATAATATGAATAAAAATCATTGGTATAACAACAAACGTCTTTGGGGGTCCGCTGGACCCACTGTTCAGCGTTTCACTGCTAAGACTCTAGTATGAAATTTCATACGGCTCTTGTACATCATTAGAAGACTAACAATTAGCGGGAAAATGGCTCTGAAAGGAAGAGATCTTCAAGTAGAAAAAAACGAAAAACTCATCGTGGGTCCCGTCGGACCCCCAAAGATCGTACAAGAGTTAAACAACTATTTGAAAATTATATATATGTCTGACTGAACATCACACAGAAAAGAAATATTCATTCGTTCGTCATTGGTGCTTCGATGGTCACGGTTATATTCAACATATGTTGTCATTTCTTATCAGACGCTCGATGATATAAAGAAATGAAAAAGAAATCGTCCGTCGATCAATATAAAAAGGAGAGTATAACTATAAAAATGCAGAAATAATCGTTTGTATCAATATATGGCGTTAATTACATGTTTCGACGATCTATTCGATCTTGCATTGATCGAATTGTTCATACATGTCCGGATGATGGTGGAAGTTATATAACATCATATTTTGTTAAAAAACATGAAAAAAATAAATCTGTTTCAGAGGATAGTTTATTGGTTTCTTATGATAATTTTAATTATGAAATTTTTTTTTATTCAGTAATAATTAAGAATATTGTTTTTTATAAATCAATTAGCTGATGTCCATGTTTATTTCAATAATTCATTAAAAATGAGAAAAACGGTAAATTTGTTTTCATATATCAGTTATGTAACTCGAAGTGAGGAAAAAACTTATAATTGTATTCTCTATGACAAAATTTCTCTCCTTATCTAACTGATAAAACTGAACGAAACCTTTTTTTAAACACAGCATACAAAATTCTTTCTCTTTCATCATAATAGAGAAATATCTTTTTATTTTCAATCAAAATACAAAAAATCTTGTTTTTTTTTCCAAATGCACAAAAATCTTTCTTAAACACAACAGAAACTAATATTTTTCTTCATCAAAATACAAGAAAACATTTTTCCAAATAATAACATTAATGTTAGTTGATGAAATATAAGTAAATAAACTAATTGCAAAGTAAACAAGTTCATCAATCATTTTTTATTTCAACAGAAAGAATCCAGTACTTTTTTTCATGTTGATCAAATTTTTAATTTGGTGTATTCAAATCACCTTTACTAAAATAAATAAATATTTTTTTAAGTTAAGGTCCACAAAAGTTAAACTTGCTTTATTTCATCTTGTTCACCAGGAATGCATATGTTCAATGGTGAAACTGTATAGAAAACAAGACGTTAATCGATATGTTAATAAAAGAAAGTTTTTCTTACAAGTTTCATACGAAGATTGATCAATGGATATTGGTAATTTCAAATCGATCAAGTCAATTTTCAATTGTTCAATTGAAAAACTTTTTAAAAACAATTTTGATTTTAAATTGAGCCATTTGAATAATTCGATGATTTTTTCTTTGACACTAAAAAACGAAACAAATGCTAAAAAACAATTAAAATCGTCAAAATAGCTTACTATTTATCCAATGAATTACATTTGTTATCATTTAATGAAATGATTATTTCATTCTTTGAATTTGTTTGTTTATCCTACAAATAAGTTTTTATTATTTGCAATGATATTCATTTTCTGACTTACCGTGAAATCGATTAAAATATCATCTATACGTTGTCGTATTGAAACTTTCAAAGATTTAACGTTGTTCGTGTAATTTACAACATCTATTTTCACTTGCTTACAATCAGTTTTCTCTAATTGAATCTATTAAAACTTAAGATGAAATTTTCATTGAAAAAAACTTTTATTTACCGTGTTTTCTTTTACCAAGACATAACCATTATATAAAAAAAAAGTGGTATACTGATAAACAGAAAATCAATTAAATCTTCAATAAGATCTCGATGATCTTTTATGAACTTTATGAGATTAGTCATTTACTATCTAAACAAAGAAAATCGATACTATCAGGTTAAGAGAAGTGAGAAATAAAAGAAATGAATTATTCATCTATTTAACTGACGAATACATCTATAATTACAAGTCTATATATATATATATGTAAAGAAGATTTTCTTTCTTTTTCTCTTCATTGTTTTATTTCTGACCCACATGGTCAACGCGTCCACTGATACGAAATGAAGTACGAAGAAAAACAAATCGGCGTCGGCTTCTAAAGCAAAGAACGAAGAAAATATAAAGAAAATGATAATTCGAGGGTTTAGTCATTTATAATGATAGTTTCTATCGAAAATAGTTCTTCGATAACATTAGAGTTAGCATAACTCAATAGAACAATGATGTTCCATAGGATTTTATCATATAAGACATTTATTTAAATCATCTATCTAAGATTATGTGCTTTAAACAGTATTGATAAGTGCTGAATTGATGTATGAATCAACATTCACCTTCTATACAAATAGAAATTGTTTTTTTAAAAGCGATTACAGCAGAAATGAATCTTTGATAACTTGAACTTTCAACAGTTCATTGCAAAGACCACGAGAAAATAAAAAAAATTTACGTTTTGATAATTGATGTAATGGTCGAATTTGTTTATGGTAATATAAACTCCAAGAAAATATTGAAATAGAATTTTTTAATTAGATAGACTTTACAATAATTGGATGAAATAGATCCTTTTAAAATGACACTTTCTTTCTGTTCTATTTATTCAATTCCTCAAATTTCGTTATAGGGGTATACATATATAACTGAAAACGTTATTCGAATGTTATCGATAACCATTAGAGATTCGTCTTGAATACAACAATCTTGCACTTAAGAATCTTTTCTACATAGAATTATTTGTTATAGAACTTGAAACACTAATTTTACTGTCAATTCACATGCTTATTAAACCGTTTACCAAACGAGATAAAATATTTCTACGGAGAAATATCATTTTGAGTTATGCCACATTTTTTATCAGATTATTTCATTTGTGAGAAAAAGTTTGACATAAAGATCGAAAAACGATTTCCGAGATCAAGGAAATACAATCTATCATTAGCTGTTCGAAATTTTTGGATTTCAGGTTTCTTTGCAACTACTAAGAGAGCTAATACCCAATGGTATTTGTAGGGGAACTATTAGCATTGGTACATTTCTCTGGTGACCTGTGAGTGCCTTTATATAATAGGAAATGAGAACCTAAAGCTAGCTGTATGTAATAGCTGCTGAGAACTCAGCATGTACCTTCATCTAGTATAACATGAGAATCTAACGGTATCTCTATTCAATAGCTCTCTAGAACCCAAAGATATCTGTACATCATATAACGTGGGGATCCAAGGCTACCTCCACATGTAGCACTTGAGGACCTAAGAGTACTCCTAACATATAGTACTTGAGGATCTTAGGGCATCCCTAGCATATAGCAGTTGAGGACCGGAGGCATCCCCAATATATACTACTTGAGGACCCAAGGATATCCCTAATATATAGCAGTTGATGACGCAAGGGTACCCATAATATATAGTAGTTGAGAGTCCTAGGCTACCTATAATAAACAGCAATTGAGGACCTAGGGTACCCACAATATATAGTACTTGAGTATCCAAGGGTATCCTTATTGTATAACGGTTGAGAACCTAGAGGTATCCCCACAATATAGACCCTGAGATCGTAAAGCTACCTCTACAGTATAGGAGAGGACTTGGGGACCCTGACTTCAATGAAGAGATTTATTTCATTGGTCTTAATATTAAATCCAAACCCAAACAGTTTGGGTTTGGTGCAAGCCTAACCATGACCATCCTTCGTTGTTGGGCTAAATTAATTGATTATAAATTTAGGTGTTTATTACTAATATTGATAGTATTACTAATCACTATAAAAACGAGTAGGTGATAAAGAATAGCTCGTACGCATTAAAGAGTTGGGACATTCTATCATTTCTGATAGCGCCAAGGGTTAATACCACTAAAAGGATGGATTTCATCTCTGAGCCCAACTTCTGTCAATGATTTTGATCAAGAATTGTTATGGCAAATCTGGGCCTGTTAAGCACTATTGCTATCATATAAAGTTCGGTGGTGATCTAGAAATCTCTTTAATTTTTTTAAAGTCGAAATACCTGGTAGGATTCAGTAATAACTAAGAGATCAAATTGTTTACTTCAAAACAATATCTCACGATTAGGTTAAAAGGATGAAACTTCTCGTGGAATATCACGACTATTATCTCTAATATCATTTCTTAAACGAACACACAAGGTACTCCGAGAGCTTTTTTATCACCCTATATATATATAGATGCAAATTTGGAGTAGATCAGAAAATTTTCGTTATTAAAACAATTATAAAGACGACCTTTTGATAAATGATTTTTTTGGTCAGTTAACCCAATGATAGTAAAAATTGCTGTAGAAAATAATAAGTCAATTGAAAATAAAAATGAGTAGTAACTGAGTTCGACTCAGTAAGAAAACTATGCTTTACCAAAGATTTTTTTCTTAGAAGAGGCGTATTGAAAAAAAATAGCCTTCCAATGCTTTTGTAAAGAATCTATTTTCAATTAAAAGGTGTCTTAAAGATAAGCGCGTTTGTACAAAATTTGTATTTTCAATAAAAAAACGTTTTCATATAGTAATTTTAAGTGGCATCTTTCTCCAAAAAGTTTATATTCAGATACTATCTCGCACAAATGGGTTTTTAGTGAGTAGCACTACTATGTGCTGCTTTATTGATTGATTATTAATATTAATTTTACCATCTTCATGTTTTTTACAAAAAACCTTTATATATTTATTATCTATTTAAACGGTGGTTTCCTTTCTTATAGAAAAGAAAAAGAAAATACGAATTCATGGAGAAACATCATATACAAAATAAACGAGAAAAATAAAATGTTTGCACAGAAGAGTACCGAGGATTTGTTTTAGTATGTCTTAATAATTTTGATTTTATTCTAACGTGCAGTCGTAGTTGAATGAGCTACATATCCATTTAAATAAATATTATTATAGAGATGATTAGCAAATCCATCACATAATATTCTATTTATCATAGCATGATGTATATTACGTATAAATTCTCGTTTAGACATTTTATTTTTAACATATGGTCATGTAAGATTAATCAAAATGAGAATTAACGAAAAATATAAGACATAAATTGTTTTTTGGCGAATAAAGAGTTTTCGTTCTTATAAATTAGTGAGAAATATACAGACCAGTCGATAAATCAAGATTTTTATTACAGTCGTGAAAATATTTGGAAAAACTTTTAATTAAAATCGATAAATATTAATTACAATCTACTAATGTATCAAGTTTAACAAAAATATTTCGTAAGGCATTTGGTAACAATTATTTTTCATACCATTGAAGGTCGATAAGATGTTCCAATATATCATGACTAAAAACATAAATAAAATTAATCAAAAAACTTCTCAGAAAAAAAAACCTCCCGGGCTTGTAATAACTTTCTTATATTATTAATAAATTTACTAATCTCTTCACATATATTATCAAGTAATTGATTTTCAATAAAATATTACAGACTCTATAAATCCCATAATGTACATGCATTAAATTTCAGAAGTATGATAGAAGGTTGATTTTTTCGTCAAAAAAATGCGTCATTTACTACTCTATCAAAATTACAAATTTAAATGTTTATAGCTCTTTTTAAAGCTTTAATAGATTAATACGGGTGAACATATTTATTGTTGTACTACTTCATTATAACCACTGACTAAGGCAGGTGTTTTCTTTTTTTGTAAATTCTTATGAAAAGAGATGATATATGTTTGGCAATTTCATCCATGAGTCATCATATTCAAGTCATAATTATGCAACACATATTATTGTAGACAAAATGAATAGGAACAGAAAAATAGAATAAATAACGTCACACCCACATTAAAAGCACAAGCTAACATTGATTAAATCGATCGATAGTCTCAAAAAAAATTTTTTTTTTGATAAATTACACAATCGAGAGAATCAATAAAATTAAGTTTTATTGAATCTCGTTAAATTATTGATTTTTGCGTTAAAATAAAAGGAGACTAACTTCCACGAATTTTCATGAGATCATTTTTGTTAATGTTCATCATAAATATTGACGATTATAGTTATTTTCACTTATGAAAACTTTCTATAGTTTTATTCTATTTAACTAAATGATAAATTATTGGAAAGATAAATTATATATATGTGCAAACGTCTTACTAATCTAATAGAATGACGATAATTTGCTCCTATAGTTCACGTAAAGATCAAATTAAGAAAATTAGAGATCAAAATTCGAGTGAAGATGCATAATACGAGTCTACTGCACAGATAAATTTTGTTGTCATTCCTGTATTTTTAGGAGTTAAAAGAGGACAAGAAATGTGCATGAAGAATCAATAAAAATAGATAAGATAACAATTTGCTATAAGGTAACATTTTTTTGTGTGCGAACGATTCTTTGTAAGTCTTTCAAATGTTATCTCGCTGCTCTCGAATGAAATATGCGAAAAAAAAATTTCAGTTCATATTCAAAAAGAGCATCAGATGATGGTTCTAATACGCATCTTTTTTTTATTCATCTCAAATACTTCCAAACAAGCGAACATTTTCTTCGGAAACTTCCATGCCGTCCGTTCGATAAAAGAAAAAAAAATCGTCTCTTTTTAACTCTTGAAATAATAAATTATTATATGAATATATTAGATAATAGTAGAATTTTGAAAAAAAACCTAATAACGATTATAATTTGTAGAGAACAGGCATATCCAATTTTTCATATGATTGAGCAAGAGGATAACATGACAATTTACTTTTCCATATATGAACATTATCAATCCATTCAAACTAGAAAAATGAAACAAAAAAAAGTAAACATAAATATCGATTAATAAAAATTTTACTTCTGGTAAATTAATTTCTTCTTTATGTAAAATATTTTCTGTGTCTTTTATACATGCTTTATCTACCAGATCGACAATAATTTGTTGTTCAGTAACATGAATTATGTTTTGATTTGTGTTTTCAGTTTCAGAATTATCTATTTCAGCATCTTCTTTATGTTCAATAGATTTTAATTCATCTTTATTTTCAAGAGTATCTATTTCATTAGTTTGCATTTGAAGTGCTAATGTTGATGGATTAATATGAACAGATAATTTACGTCGATGAATTGAATTTGGTGATATATAATGATCATAAAATTTAAGTAAATCATTACGTTCTAATGTTTTTATTATATCAATTTCAATTTGAGCTAAAATAAAATAAAATAATTAAAAATAATTTTTATTTAACTATTTATTTTTACGTCGATTAAAACAAAATTGATGGTTATTTATTTCGTCCCAAAATTCATCTGCTTGATTTTGCATACTTTTTGGTACTTCGATTTTTTTAATTATATAACCTTGACGTTGTTCTTTAAATAATTCATCAGGCATTGTTGATATATAATCCTAATTTAAAATAAGAATTTCTCATTAGATTATTAGTCAAAAGTTTTCAGAAATAATTCATAAAAGTTATATATGGGATTATAGATGTTTTAACTTCCAGAAAATTTTCTCTAAAATGCGATTTTTCTCCAAGTTATACAATATTTGTTATGAATAGGTAAATATTTATCATGTTCGCATCTCAATACATTATAATTAACGACTTCTTATAAGAAAATACGAGTTAATATTATGTAATAACATTTCTCGCATTTACAATATCAGTTGATTTCTGAATTCTTCATATATCAAATTTAGTATATTTTTAGTCGTTTATACACAAAATAAATTTTGACAGACTTATTTTATATTATTAACTAATATAGTCTAAAAGAATACTCTACTCTATTTGGTTGCTTTAACTGAATGGTTAATTGTTCGGCACGCACTATCAACAGCAATTGTATACTTAGCACTATCAAATATAAAATGACATTAGACAAATTACTAATGGCTTGTTTATCTAATGAGAAAATCCTTCAAAGTGTCACCTCTCATTTGAACTTTAAAAAAACAGTCATGCTCAAAGATCCTTTTAGACTTTTTACTATATCAATATACTCGATCGATTGAAATACAAATAAGTCAAAATGCAAGATGACACTTCCAGAGATTCCTTCGACAGATCCTTCATAAAACAGAATATTCATTATATTGTGGTATACATCAACAGTTGTAGCTACCACATAGTTAAGTTATATGTTTGGCAAGCTCAAGTGATTGAACTCAAGAACTGTACATTAGATTGTCGATCATCTGTTAAAATCTATAACAAGTAAGATATTTTTCTTGTTCTTTTTCTCTTTATTTATTTAATTTTTTACATACTCTTATCGATTTAATAAATAATTCAATACGTTGATTAACATAATCAAGTTCTTGAGATGATTGTACTATAACACTAAAACCTTGTTCACTATATGAACGACGTACATATGATTGAACAATATAACCTAATTGTTCTTTTGTTCTTAATTGATTAAAACAAGGTTCTTGTACTAAATGTGAAAATAATTGCAATAAAGCATTATTTTCAATTGTTTGTTGAAAACATTGTAAATATATTTCAATTGCATTTAATTTATGTGCATCACTAACCATTCTATATGCATAATTACAACCTAAGAAAATTTATATATATATATATATTTACAATGAAATAAGAAAAATAAATCTAACTATCAGGTAATATTAATTGACGTCGATTAAACCATAAAGTCGAATGAAGTGATTGATAAAAATGTTTTTCTTGAAATTTTTCTTCAATGAATGTCATATATTCAATTGATTGCTATTCAAAAAAAAATAAATGTAAAATCAAATAAAATAATTTTTCTTACATTTTCTGTTAAATTTCCATACATTAATGAATCAATATAAAAACGATTGAATAGTCGTGAAATAAATGATTCTATATCATCTATTGTTATATCTTATAATGATAAAAATATTTTGAATTTTTAATATTTTTTCTTTTTAAAAATTTACCATCGATATAACTAAGTAATTCATCTTTATTCCATTTATATTCATTTATTAAATATGTAACACCAAAATATGCCATTTCATAAGGAACTTCACGTCGAAAATTTTGTAATGATCGTTTTACCTATATAAAAAATATTTTCATAAATGAAATTATTTTCTTTTTTTTATTAGTTCATTTACTTTTTCTTTAATTATTTCAAATTGTTGTTTTTTTATTTTAATATTAATCATACAATCAATTATTTTAAGAAGAAATTCTTTTATTCTATGATTAAATCCAAAAATTTCTAACTAAAAGAAAAAAAAGTAAATACAAAAACAATTTTTTGTTAAAAATTACCTGAATACCATTATTTGTAGGAGATAATTCGTATTCTAAACATCCAAGTCGTGCTGGATAAATAATTTCAGTTAATGCATCATTAATTAATTCAATATAAAGTGTATTCATATTGGAATGTATTGGATCAGCATTTACTAATGGGCTAAATTGAAAAAAAGAAATCAAAATAATGAAATGAAATATTTCATTTACTTTCGAAATTCAAAATAAATACAAGCTTTAGGTAATTTATAATATGAATCTTGAGCATAATAAAGACGATAATATTCATTTTCCTTGAAATAAGAATTTTAAATATAAATGAAATATATTATTTTTTTATTTTATCTTACTTTAATTTTTGTTGGTATATTCGGTCGTACCAAATTTTTTTCTTCAGAAAATAAATGAAAATCAGTTGGAATAAATTCATTTGGTGTTGGTAAATGAAGTTCAGGAATACTTTGACATAGTTCACATTGTTTAATAAGTTCATCTGATAAATATTCTAGTTTATATTGTGTATCAAACCATTTTTCTTTTTCTGTTGCAATTGTTATAAATTCTTTACTTATAAGAAATACTCTTTGAAAAACAAAAAGAAATACTATTAAAATATTTTTATTAATAAAAATTTCTTGTTTTACCTCATTTTACTTGGAATTAAATATTCATCAAGAAGTTTATTTATTAAATCAGGACGAAATTCACGCATTTCATATTCTCCTGACAGACATTCAGTTAGTGGATAATCCTAAAACAAAAAAAAGATTTCAATTAATTTTTGTTTTTATTATTTACATATAAATACCCTCATTCTACCAGCTAAATTTGAAACAAAATCAACCGGTTGGTCTTTTTCTTTAAATTGAAAATTTATTTCCTTTATACTCTATAAATATAATCAAAAGAAAGAAAGAAACATTTTTTTATTCTTTATCGTACTTTGAGTTCGTCAAAAATCCATTGTTTTGGTCCTTCTTTACGTAACATAGTTAAATATTGATAAATAGTATAAATAACTCGTTCCCATTGATCTAATTTTTAAAAAAAGGACATATCAAAATTAATATTTATATATTATTTACTTAATCCTTCAATAGTTAATTCAATATCAATAGTAAAAAAATTAAAACCAGGTGCAGAATTGTTTTGACCAGCGGATAATTGAGTAGCAAGACCAAATTTTTTTAAATATGATAATAATGATCCATAACCTTCATGTCCAATCAAGCGTGATAGATATGATTCAATCTAAATGAAAAATTGAAATATTCAATATATAAAAATTAAAATGAAAATGATTTATATTTACTTTATAATAATATAATTCTTTATAATCAGGTATAACCCAATGAATTTTTAATTGACGTTCTTCTTGAACAGGAACAATATAACAAATTGTCTTTAGAAAAAATAAAATATAAAAGATAAAAAAAACATTTTGAATAAAAACAAACTTTTTGTTTATTTTCGCCATATGGATCTGATGGATATATTGATTTTTTTAATTTTTTATTTTCTACATCTTTAAAACTTTTAATAACAAATGATTGTAATTCATCAAGGGATTCTTAAAAAAGGAAAAAAATTATTTCTATTTAATATATTAAAAAATATGATTATTTACGATTGCCAAGTACAGCTAAACTCATTCGATTTGATGAATATTCATTTTTATGAAAATTTAAAAGTATTTGTCGAACATCATTTCCAGATTGTTTAGGTATTGTTCTTAATGATTCTATATTACCAATAGAAAATTTTGAAAATGGATGTTTTGGATCTGATGTAGATTTATCTAATTGATGAATACGCCATGTATCTTGGAATAAATTTCCTTCATATTCAGAATTAACTGCTTCTAATTCACGATCAGTTGATGATGTAGAAAAAAGTGGTGAAATAAAAAATTGAGCAAAACTATATTAAAATAAAGGAAAAAAAAACTTATTTATTTAATTGAAAAAACAAAATAACCAATCAAATGTACATATCAAGTGCATCAGATAATAAACTTGGATTTATATCAAAATAATAATTTGTACGATCACCATCTGTATAAGCATTTGTACAACCACCATTACCTTCTATTAGTTTATTATATTCATTTTCACCTGGATACTAAAAAAGATTTTTATTTTTGATCAATAGAAATTAGAGTTCATCTATACATGAGATTGTGATAAGATAAGAATAAATCAAAAAGATTTTTCATAAAGTAGATTGATAAACTTATAAGTTGTCAACATGTTTCAAAGATTTCAGAAATAAACGAAGAATTTCTTAAATCTACTCATTCATTATACATATTCCTAATATCAATTTTCTTTGATTAAAGTGATATTCTCTTATACAATCAACTTTATTCAAGATAGTGAGTTCACAATGATCCAATACGTGGCTTTATTACTTGTCTATTATATCTGTTCAACACTCGCATAACGCTTTTTTTTACTTTAAAAATTTATAAAAATAGAAAATTGCTTGTTGAAATAGTAGAAAGAACAAATTGTGTGATTGATAGTGACTGTAAATCGTCAGCGTTAGACTGATAATCACAATGATCTATGATCTGAACGAAGAAATAAATCCATGGATTCATCTATGCAATAGGAGTTGAAGTAGAGTATCGACTGTTTCTAGTTAAGTGATATTCAAGGTGAGAGATACTTTTCGAGCAAAATCGTTTTTTCAGCCTTTTTTGTGCTTTAAATACATCTATACTCAATTCGAATATAATTTGCATCAAGAATTTTTATTATAACTTTTCTTTTTCTAGTTATTCTTACAGTCATAGAGTAGAGGACGATTAGATCATCAAAAGTTATATAGAATAAATTAAAAATTGCAAAAATATTCTATTTCACATGTCTCTAGCGTAAACGAAGACTTACTTTAGCACTGCCCATAAAAAGCATATGTTCAAGGAAGTGAGCAATGCCAGGAACATCATTTGGATCAGCTAGACTACCAATTGATACATCAAGAGCAGCAGCAGCTTTATCAATACTTGAATGACTTATAAGTACAACAAGCATTTCATTTGAAAGTTCTAGACCACGATAATTCCACAAATCATTATCACTTTTTTTAATGCTATCAACAATACGAACGATTGTTGAATCGGATGATATAAGTTGTTTTTCGGATTTAATAGACATAACAAAAAATTTTCAAATAAATAGACCAGTTATATTGACGAGAAAGGTATACAGTGAAAAAAATGAATATATGTTATAAACAAAAATAGTAATATATAATAAATATTTGAATTGCCAAATCAACCGTAACTTTTCTTTCTCTAATAATGAAGTAGCACTGCATTCATTATCGAATAGATATAAAATAAGATGGAGCACTGCTGAATTAAAAATTAACTGTAATGATGATTCATTATTGAATATGGTGGTATAAAATACCTGTCTGTATCCCACATATATACGATGTATGTTTTAGTAGTTTTATAAGATCATCTAAAATTTTAAATCTGATTCAATTTTAAATTAAAATCATTGTGCCTTTTCAATAGAATATCACGGTCATGTAGTGGTTTTCTTACCAAAACGTAGTTAATTGTTATTCGAATGAGTCACATTTCTTCATTATAACGATAATATTTATTAGAAACGGTATTTTTTGTTTTATACTTTTCTCGCTAAAAGACGATAGATGCAGACACGTGCACGAGTATTACCAGCAAAAGATAGATAGGAAGAAAAATAAGCAAAGGCAAAAGATCAGTTTCTTATTTTTCTATTTTGTCTCTGTTCAATACGACACATGTATGCCTATAAATTTGTCTTTTGGGAGGAAAAGTATTGATTGAAGAATAATATTCCTATCAAATATTGTCTCTATAAGGCAGAAATATGACTAATTGACTATGACATTTTATAGAGGAAAAAATCACCCATAATGGTTTGAAAAATATGATTGGTAAATAAATATTTATAACCTGAAAATAAACAGTTTATTTGAAGACGTCCACGTGAAATTTGATATCATAGAAGAATATTTAAATATTTTTATCTTTAAGTTCATTTCATTAACTGTCAAAGTTTGTCATTACTGGAACAACAGCGTGATATTAGCTTCAATTGATAGTGTAGAGCTCATTTTACGTACTATTGATGGAGCTACGAGCTTTGATTCATTTATCAAT
Organism: Macrotrachela quadricornifera; assembly: GCA_022393335.1. Lineage (NCBI taxonomy): Eukaryota > Metazoa > Rotifera > Eurotatoria > Philodinida > Philodinidae > Macrotrachela > Macrotrachela quadricornifera. The sequence goes on along the minus strand of JAJEKB010012267.1, from coordinate 26,227 downwards.
CTTTGCTGACGATAATGGGCTAGTGAAGGAGAATCAACTAAGTTTGGAACCAATTGTATTAAAATTAAAACAATCAAAAGACTTCTTTGAGTAGTATAAGGTCACAAAATATAGACAGTTTTGGTAATGAAATATTTGATGTTCGTTCTTACAATGTTGAAGCAACAGAATCTTTTCAATGCTATCCAGATATGAATTGTATAATGAAATTATACTAAGAGTCAGTGAATGATACAAACTCACGTGGAAAGCACTGAAAGAATTTGTAGACAATCATTCTATGTTCTAAAAAGATCTCGTACTATAATATTCAGATCCAAGTATAAGTACTACGGATGAGTACTCGTGACATTTTCTAGCCTGAGTACTTTTCGAGTACTACCTCTTGAGTATCTTGACTAGGGTATGCATTCAAACTTGTTAGTATCGATTCATTAGAATCAATTTTTGTATTTTTGATTTAAAATTTCTTAATATATATCGAAAATCTAGTCATGTTTTTATACATTGATTAAAACTTAATTGAAAAGATTGAATAACTTCAAATGTATTAGTGAGATATAACATCAATATGTGTTACATGGATAAGATTTTCGACAAAAACTTTTTCATTAGATTTTTCGAAGAATATCGCAGAAATGAGTGACAATCAAGTGAAACAAGAATCAGTTGAAAAGAAAAGATTACTAATTTTATCGGACTTCATCAGTAAACAAAACATGAGATTTTAAGTTATATATCACATTTAATGATTATTCATAGTCAAAAAGAAAACATAAGATCTGCTGAAAAACACTAAGATTTTGTTCATATTGATGTTGTTCATGGTTTTCACTTCGTGATGAAATTTAGACAGAATTTATTTTCGGGTTACGAAAGTTTTCATAATAACATAATGACATAATATCTATTATTTTTGTTTGTTTGAATAAATGAGACACGTTTCAATAAAAAGTTATTGATATTAACATAAGACTATTGTAATATTTAATTGAACAATGTATATTCAATTTATAATAAAACATAGTTATGCATCTTTGAATAAACTTAATTAGATTCGAATGATATTTTTAGTTACTTGACACGTTGCACACGTTTTTTTTTGCATTGATTATTGGTTTAGTATTTTTGCAATGAATGATGCGTGACATTTACGTATTCATTTCGTCATCTTACAAGATAAAAGAACGAGCGTCTTGCTTATATACCTTATATTAATTATTTATAAGGAATACGTGAGTATTTGATTTTTAGTCCTTAGCGTCGCTGTTATATTCTCATAAAAAAAACAAATTGATAATTATCCTAAAATATTTTGATTATCATATGTGTAAACGATCATGTAAGTTATGTATTCTACTTGTAAAATTGATGTTATTATCATATGATATAAAATAGGTCTCATAGACTTGTCGAACTCTATTATGAGTCAGTAGAATAATATATTGTTTGATAAAACGAATATCTTTCGTAGTTTAAAGATGCGTCAAGCTGGAGTTAAAAAACGGTTTTTGTCAATTAATAATGATGATAGAACTACAATGTTTTGTTATTATGAAAAAGGGTCTAAAATTGCACAACAACCGAGTTTGATATTTATTCATGAATTTTCATCTGATAAATATTCATGGTTGAATATAATCAAAGTTAGTTATTGATAATAACAGTGAAAAGAGAAACATATGTAAAATAATAGAATATTCCTGATGATCTTCATTGTATTGCAATTGATATGCCCGGTCATGGAGAAACTATTGGATTTAATCAAGAAGAATTTCTACCCGCTAGTATTGTTGATCAACTCAAATTGGTATTGTATGATCTATGTTTATTTTATCAAAATAAATTTTATCTTTATATTTATTAGTTTTTTGACAAACTAAATTTAATTGAACCAATGTGTCTTGTTGGAATGTCAATGGGTGCTTCGATTGTGACTATGTTCGCGACAAAATATACATTATATATCTGCATGATTTGTTTACTTGCTCCTATTCCTCGTAACTACATAGAGTTTATATTCTATAGAATATATTTTGTTTATATGTTTCATAGCTGGAATAGAGTACGAAACGAAAATGTTGCGAGAATTACGTTCAGGAATGTATCATTTAGTTTTACCAGAAACAACCAAGCAGTTCTACGCAGTAACCGAAGCATTATCAGTGAAAAAGATTCATTTGCGTCGACTATTGGCTAAAGAATATCTGAAATCACGTTTGTCCATGTTGGATAATCATAAAAAAGGTATCTGATCAATTGTTATATATGATTGAAATTCTTCTTTGTTTGAACTTTAGTTCTCAGATCAGTTTTTGAAAATGATTATCCTAATCTTGGACGATATTACGTACAATTGAAAAATTCGTCATGTCCATCATTAATTATTTGGGGCCGACAAGATCAGGTAAATATGTCAAATTAGATAAAATATCAAATGAAAATTCTCAACTTTTAGTTATGTGCAGTTGAAGCTGCTGATTATTTTTCTAGATTAATACCCAATGCAGAAGTTATCATATTCGATGATTGTGGTCATCTCATCATCAATGATAAACCCAAAGAAACGGCAAACAGTATTTATCATTTTTGGGAAATTCATCATACTTTTCGAATGCGATTTTAAAATTGATTATATTCTTTTATAGTGTTTTTAATTATGAACAAATTTTACATGAAGAGTCTGTACATATAAAAAGAAAACAAAGAAAAAGATTCCATTTTTTAAGCAAAATGATTTGCAGCATCATTGATTACGTTGATAAGCTCATCAGAATTATTAATTAAGATGGTTTATTATTTGTAACGAAGAAGACAATTCAACTTTGATAAATCAAATGATACATTATTAACATCTATATGTCTAATTAATAATCTAGCTAGTTTTTATTTAATCTACTCCAATTGTTATTCAAATATTTCGATCATTTTCAGTAAAATATGCGGCAGTAAATATAACAGAGAAAACTACGATTTATGACCCAAACGAAACAATAATATCGATCTCTAGCTTTTTTAATATATTAATCTATCAAAAATATCGCACATAAAACGTTTTAATCTTTCGTGCATTGATAATCTTATGTGTCTTTAGAATAAATATTGCATTAATTAATTAACTTTTTTCATTGATCTAATAGTTGAAAATACGAAATTCTTATTTTCTACAAATAAAAATGTTAGACTTACGATGATAAAGTTTTTCAATAGTTAGTATTGATATTATAATAAGAGCAAATAATGAGAAACGAGCAACTTGTTTGTTTAATAAATTTTTATCAATTATATTGTTTACAATCAATGAGATAAATTCAAACGAGTTGAAGGATTTGCTGCTTTCATAAACCAAAATCATTTTTTTGCGCCAAGTTTATTTTATTAGTCAATAAAAGAACTTTTTCAAGATTTATGTTCCAAACAAAAGGAATGGTTTTTAATCTAACTTAAAGATGTATCTTATCGCAAAAAATAATAATTAATAGGGATGAGATGATGCACCTTATACGTAGGATAGAAGATTTCTATATTCGTTTTCTTTCGTTCTGTTGCATCGATATATCAATTCTCCTCTAAGAAAAACGTGCATTCGTGACAGAATGACTGTTATTTTTCCTATCTCTAATATCTCTATGTAGAATGATTGTAGATGCTTCGCATTTCATTTCGCACTTTCGACTTTGTCGAGTTGCCATCTAAGCTTTTTTCTTTCTTTCTCAATATATGAATAGCAAAGACACATTCTATGATACGATGATGTCGAGGCATCATCTAGTTTTGATTCTTCAATTGCTAATGAGGTACGAAGTACAGCATTTATGTAGTCCTTCGCGAGTTTTCTTGGTGTTTTACTTACATTATGTACGCATCAAAAGTAGTCATTTTGTGTCGCGATGATCTCAAGAATGGAAAATCAGAAAAAAATCCATTGAAACGCAAAATGAAAGAATCGAGAATAAATCGTTGAAATTCGTTTTCCGTTCTTCATTAAGATAAGCCATTGTATTAGAAATATTTTCGAAAAAACAGGGATTTGAAAGATTTTATGTTCGAGATAATTAAAATGAATATAACAAGAAAAGTTAGGCGCCACTTTGTTTGAACAACTGATTTAATATATAGCAGCTGATGAAAGATAATGAATGACTCATATCGCTAATTAAAGAATCAATCGACAATGCTCTTTAGAGTCAAGTTGATATGCACTGATAGAGTTCTTGTGGTGACGAATTTCGTTATGTCTGCACTTTGAATTTCTTCTCAATTTCAGTCAGCTAATTGATCAAAACTTACTTTTTCGATAATATCGACAGATAAGAAACTATATTCTATAAGCTCGACAGAAGTTGTGGACTGCCTGTTTCGTTCGTGTTGAATCGTTGAAACAAATGTGTTCTTTGCGAATTATTGATTTTTCGATAATCGACATTTGAAGCAGCTTCACACCACGTTTCGTAGGCGAGTGAAACTCGAATACCGTCTAGTTTCTTCTTCTCGACTTCATCATTCAGAGTTCATACTTTGTGACGCGATGATCTCGAGGATGAAACATTGTATGACTGTTGTTGAAACGTCATAAATCACGAACTGAAACATAGAATATGATACAAATCTTATCAGATTTTCAATATGACACTCTCATAGCCCAAAATAAGATCCGGATTCATGAATATCCTGCACACTTCTCGTTTTCGCTGTTCGAGATAATTAAAACGGCATTTAGCGCGAACAGACAGCCGCTAGTCTGTCGCGACATCATGGATTTGAACGATGTTCATATCATCTTGTAGAAGTTCCAATGAGATTTACATGTTCATGATTTCTTCAGATTTTCATCAGCTGAACAGATGGAAACCACGATAAATAATCAATTGCCTTCGAGAGTTGTCGATTCTTTCAAAGCGAGCTTCCGTGCACTATATTTCGCATTTGAATGGAATCTGAATGCCATCTAGTTTCTAGTGTGTTTGAGGGCGAGGATGAGGATGATGATGAATTTAATGGATTTTTATTATTATTTTCTTCTTTGAGCATTTCACGTAGTTTCTGCGGTGTAGCAAGGCCGTAACGATCAATAGACGTAGATGCAACCCGAAATTCATCTAATGTTGGACAGCTTTAATTAAGAATATTTCATTATACTAAATAAATTCATAAAAAGGCTATTTGACTTTCGATGAAGGTATCTGTGTATTGCCCGGGTCAAAAAATCCAGTGGCCCGGATTACGATACGGATTTCATCGAATTTTGTCGAAGCTCGACAAAAAACGACAGAATCCTGCCGGTTTTAAAACAATCCGACAGAATCCGACGGCTCTGCTTCGTGCTGGGTGGTTCACGCGGTGAGTTCGTATCAAACGGTAATGTTGAATATTCTGACGCAATGGAGCTTCATCAGAAATTGTTAATGCTTTAATCTATAAGGAAAACGAAGAAAATCCGATTGATATCAATTCTTTTAATGTTCAGAAAAAAGAAGTTTGTTCACTGAACCGTATATAAGGAAAAAACAACATTATTTGATCATGCATTATACTGAGTTACTGTTTTTCTTACAAAACAATGTTCTAAACCCTGACAATCGCATAAATTTTGGTACTTTGTTAACGTTAATCTCTGTAAATGTAATTATCTATCTCTTCCTTCCTCTTATTCATTTTTCTTTTTTCGATTTTTTATCATTCTTTGAAAGTAGATATATTCATGTATATAAAGGATATGGTTAGAGAAAGAGAAAACAAATCAGGAGAGTAGGGTAGTCGACTAAAAATCACACTGAATCTTTATGAAGCCATTGTGTGAAAACTTCATAATAAAATCATTCTAGAAGAGATCATTATTTACGAATATAAAAAGTACAACTCACATTGAAAATTTGTCGCTTTGATTTGCCCATCATAAATAGTCTTCCGCCCAAAGCATGTTGCTCGAGTGCGAAACCAGCATTACCTTTGATAGATGAATTTTTCATGTATGTCCCAATTTGTATTGGTGTAACAAAAAGTTCCCTATAATAAATCATGTTCTATTTGACTGTGGAAAGGAGAAAACGAAACTCATGTCGTTGGATCAGCATCAAAACCAAGTTGAGATATGACAAATGGCGTGAATATATGTCCACACTCATGTAACATTTTGACAAATGCTAAAAATTTGTATGCAGCTATTTGACTTTGTTGTGCAGTCATTATCTCATCAGTCCACTAAAATAAAATAAAAGAAAAGAAAAAGAAGGAGTCATGTTGTGTCTAATAATCAGTCTCAATTGGAAGCAAGAGGAAAAGTTCGTATATGAATAGGATAATAAAGGCTTCTCCTTTTACTATTGTCGAAATCTATGAGTTTTTCAAAATGAGCAGCATTCATATAACACAACATGTGTGAGTTTAAAAACAACTAAATTAACCAATGAGAACTTTACAAAGGACACTGGTAGTTTTCCAAAAGTTCTTCAAATGAGCTGAAATGTTGCCCACTAGTATGGGTCACTGAGATACATTTATGGTAAAACTTTTATCTCAATACCTTTTGACGGAACCGAGTTATGGTCAAAATACGACCATGCTGAAAAACGAAATATTGTCACTTGGCGTTATACCGAAAGGAGTCTAGTAATATTTCTCATTTCAAAATTTAGAAAGATGCTTTATATATGGTTAGATAGAGCATCAAATTCTCTGTTTTGTGCATATTTCAAAATTTTTTAATGATACTTTTTATACGGATAAAATTAGCTGAAAGACGAGATTTTCAATGAAATTCTGGTTTTTCACAGATTTTGTTTTCAAAGATGCAATCATATCTTCACAAGGAAGTCTTGCCGCAAGACCGAACTTGCACAAAAACAGTCTCATGACTTAGGCTATGAGCCGTAATAATTTCAAAAAAAAACATTTTGTTCGAAACGAGATACAGCCCACACAGTGAGTCACTCTATTTTCAGTGAGTGCTCCCATGTAATATTTGAGTTTTCGGTTGTCCAATAGACACTCTTATTGACGATTAACACGGGTATTAAGGTTAAATGTTGTCTTATCCAACCAGATAATACGATCGACAAGATCGGGTTTATTTTCGACAAGTAAGAGAAATATTTCATAGAACTTTATTCGTTGGTCGAAAATATCTTCATTAAGTTGGTAAATTAACTTTGTGATGTACGATTTGAATCCTAAAAGCTTATACACGTGATCGAATGAACTTGTTGATATATTTAACTCTGAATTCATATGAAGTATTGATATCTGAAAGTATCTTTTTAGAACGAAAGAAACTTCATCTCTTGTGACTTGGTCGATAACTGATTCTGGTCTGCCAGGTTGATCAATTTTAAGCATAGAATCGATCTGTTCAAATTTGTTCATCAAGTGATTTATTGTTGATTGAACAGCAGGTTCGTCCTCTATCTCCTTGTACCTTAATCTTTGAAGCTCGATTGGATATTCAAGTTTGTACATATTTTTCACGATCCACACTGTTTAATTCAGACTAAGCTGATATCGAGTCATACTTTATACTTAATGTGAAAATGAGTATGTGTATTTTGAAAACTGCTTAATAAAGAATGTTACTTAGAAACTAAACAGACATATTCATATGTATATGAGATGATAAAGAACGGAAAGAACCCAGGTCGAACGAGTCGGACCGTAAACGGTAGTATACGGATAAAAAACGGTATCTATACGGATATCCGACTTTTTTCGTATACTGATAGTAGTTAACGGTATAGATACGGATATTTTTTGCAACGTTTACAGACCGTAATACGGAGTATTGAATTCTGTCCGATAACAGTACTCAGATTGCGCCCCGTTTTAGACGCTTTTTGAAAACTTACTTAACATTCTTATTTTAGATTATTATTCTTATTCAATTATGAAATGGTAAGTCTTTAAAAAAAAATTCTTTTTATTTATTTTAGGCTATTTTTCTTATTAAATTATAAAACAGCAAATATTTTAAAGTATTTCTGTTTCTTTTTATCTATTTTAGATTCGTATTATTATTCAATTATTGAACATTAAGCATTTTAAATCAATTTATTTCTTTTTTGTTTATTTTAGATTATTTTTCTTATACAATTGTTAAACAGTAAGTATTTTTAACTATTTCTTTTTTTATCTGTTTTAGATTACTATTCTTATACAATTGCTGAACAGTAAGTATTTTTAACTATTTCTTTTTTTTATCTATTTTAGATTACTTTTCTTATTGAATTATGGAATAGTAAGTATTTTAAGTCAATTCATTTTTTTTATTTATTTTAGGTTATTATTCTTGCAATGTCATATATATGGGCATGGCCAACGGTAAGATATCCCATTAATGTTTTTTTTCTATTGTAAGGATATAACATACTATTATTCGGGTCATACGATAGAGGATCACCGATGACCATTAATTGATCTGAATAACACTATGCTTTATTGTTACAATAACAGAGCAAATTTTCTCTACTATTGTAACAATAAAGCGTAGCGTTGTTTGGGCCCATTCAGGGTTATCTATGATCCTCTATCATATGACCCGGATAATAGTATGTTGTATCCTTACAATAGAAAAAAAACATTAATGGGATACCTTACCGTTAATCATGACTATATATATAACATATGAGAAAATAACAAAATGAGGAGTATGGTATGCATGATGCAGGTAATACCTGAGCTAGCTACAAAAACTAGTAGGATCCTTTTGGATCCGAGCTTCGGATTATTTGTCCTGGATATTGCTAATGAAATAAATGATTTTGAATCAACTGATTGTCGAGATAAAATATTGTGAGTAGTGCGAACGGATATAAATCGGTCTGTTTTCGGCCAAGAAACGGTCTCAATACGGTACAAAACACACTACCGTATCATATCCAATAATTCTCAAAAAACCACCAAATACAGAACGTTTACTGAACGGACACGTTACGGTCCGTAATTCTGTGCCCAATAATACGGTTCGATACGGGCCAAAAACGGACCGAATTGACACCGTATTATACCGTAAATAGGCCGTTTTTAAAACGTTTACGGTACGTTTTCATACCGTAAACTTAGCCGTTTTCATTGACCTGGGAAATGAAATCGGAAAAAAACGAAATTTTTTTTCTCTACTCACAATTACGCAATATGCAAGAAAAGCAAAAAATAGAAATGAAATTGTACATTATATCGAGAGAAAAACTGTAGATGTTATGTTACTGGAAGGGAAGAGAAAAACAAACACGTTACACATAATGAAAGAAACAATCGAATGCATACATAGTGCATTAACTCGACTTACGTCACATTTTAGCATTATGAATGGCGACATTATTTTTATTTCAATCAATTATAATGGTTTAAAGTAGTCTTGCTCACGTCAAAAGAAAATACTAAGTAAGTCTCTGTCACGACTAAAGCAAACCAGCTCATTTGGTTCAACTGGGATGGATATATTCAAAATTCTCGTCAGATTGCTACTTATGGAACATCCTGTATGTGCATCTTACCACAAAAATCTTTGATGTGAATTGCTTATATAAAAAGCATACACCAATCTTTTTACTTAATGCGAATGTATTTCTGCTAAAAGAAACGTAAGAACTATAAACGCATGTGTTTTTCTAAACAAACATTTTTTCGATAAGCCTCTAAACTTTCAATGGAAATTGTTATGACCAAACCTTCTTTTAAATATATCAAACCAAATAATAGAATGAAAAATAGTAATCATTGATCTGTCATAATCACATTTAAGACATAGAACCGTTCATCAACATACATATGTTGCCATTTAAGAAAAATGAAATAAACTATGCAACTACTTTGCTTTAACACTTAATTAGAATAATTCCCTATGTATTGGCTTCTGATAGTATTATAAACAATTTGCGCAAAAATTGAAGAATTTATTTGAGTCTGAAAGATAAAATTACGATGCAAATTCTAAGTCCTCATCAGCTTTCATTGATCAATATTACTTTTTTTCATATATGATAGACAAACAATAAAATCAACCCAGACAATGAAAAAAAAACAATAGTATCCACTAATAGTGACGTACTCCTATAAAATACACTAATAGATATTTGAAGTCTATACAATTCGTATTACTACTTATACAAAAAAAATATAGGAGAATCTATAGATCAGACTGATCAAAACTGTATAGGAGATAATAGAATGATTACTCTGCTTAAATTATAAGTTGCTTACATATTCACAGTGTATTTTCTATGATAATGCCTTTTTCCAGATTTTTTTCGTGACTTTATTATAAACATCTGTGATACAACTGAACCATATTGCAATGACAATAGAACGATTTATGAAAAATGTGAAGTTTCATTTTTTTAACGGTCATATAAGAAATTGAAACATATCTGGCTGGCACCGAGCGCTATCTATCAAAACCGTCTGTATCGAAGAGGAGCAAACGTAATTATAATGCAACAAGGTTATTGAATCAGTACGTGGCACCAATGCACCTACTGATTGGAAAGTCGTAAAAAAAGAGGAGTCGTTTTGAAAATAAATATTATTTATATACAATAGTCTTTTTTATATCTTTATTCGTATTAATAGTGCATATTCAACTTATCGGCAACATACGGTAATTTTCAATAATAATAAAATCAAAAATAGAGTACTGTGTATTACTGCAGAGGTTGTTAAGATAGTGATGTTAAATTATTTCAAGAAATGCTCACAAGTCCTAGACATGTTAAAACTCAAAACGTCAAGTTTTATATTTTACATGAGTACATTTATCGATTTCCTATTATTTCGATGAAATAATTGAAGCTATTGTTAAGCTTTACTGTTTCGCTCTTTCAATCTTTTCATGACTTTAATTCAGAGTTTTGCGACTTTTACTCTCGTAATACATATTATTTACCTTTTTTAACCAATACGACACATTACCCTATATAGATAAAGTTAGTAGAAGATTTGCGTTTTTGGAGAAAATCCGCTTACAAAGTAGTATCAAAGAAAGATACGGATTGTGCCAAGCAGTGTATTTTATATTCTACCGAACGCATATCTTTCATAAAAATTTTATTTTGAAGAATTACATGGAAACTCTAAAAGACTAGTTTTAAGACCCTGATTTTTAGAAATACCTTAATATCTCCGCTAAATGTTCGTTCGTCCACTTGTGTCCGAATATGTGAAGGACCAAAGATTTCAGTTACGATCTCGGTGGTTTTAATTTACCATATATCACCTTTACTTAGTCGTGATTAGGGTACAGCGGCTCCCAAAAAAATGGAACCGAAAACCGAGCCGGAACCGATTTTTTCAGTTTTGTGAATCTGAAACCTAACCGAAACCGCTCTTTTTAGGTTTGTGGAACTAAAGCCGAACCGGAACCGTATTTTCTAGTCTCTTGAAACCAAAACCGGAATCGGTACCATAAAAAGTCATTTCGAATAATTTAAAAAACTAGAACCGTTTTCACATTTACTAACGTCATCTATTTTTTTCTTGATATACTGCAATCGAATATGGCAGTTTCAAAAAGAAAATGAATCGGAACCGAACCGGAACCGCGGTTCCGGTTCCAGGTAATTTTTTGAACCGCTGTACTCTAGTCGTGACACAACATTTTTGTGCACGACACATCTGCGCATAACACACTTTCACGCTAGAGTGTTGCATTCCACGAAACAAGTATCCATACGAGCACGAATGTGAAAAGTAACAATTTGTGGCAACACAAACTTTTCTTAACAGTGTTATTCTTCGTTTATGGAGAGAATCAATTTTCTTCAGCAGAATATCAACACTAGCTTGCTCAATTGTGTTTGATAAGTCCGTAGCGATATTCTTTGATAATTAATAAATCAATTTAAAAAAAAGCAAACAAAACTACTACGGATTTTCTGAAGCACACCGTTTAGAGTCAGCGTGAAGATTATTAAGCGACAGTAATTTAAAACGATCATCAGGACTTGGAGAAATTAGAAAAGATCATATCACAAAAACCTTCTGACATAGAGTACGAATTGAAAGGTACATCAATTTCAAAATGATGGAGAAGATCACTAAATTCGTATTTAATTGAAGAAATAAGAACTTTACATAGAGAAGCAATAATTAAAGCAGAAGAGGAAATTTCACGTTCGAGATCAAATAAAATACAAAGAACCGTAGATGTCACAAGGCTAATAGTGGCATAATATTCACCTTCTTTTAATAGAGTAGCTTCATCAAATAATTTAAATAAAGAAACAAATTCTTTTAAAATTTTTCTGTCCCGAGTATTAAGTAAAAGATCATTTTTTCTTCAAATCAATCAGAATTGAATTCAGATATATGATATTACTAGTGTAAAGAGGTGAGAGAATGAACAAAGAGGATAAAGAAAATATGACATAGCAACTGTCCTCATACACGTTTGTATCACACATATGTACGGATGTATAAAAGCAAGAGGAAAAGTCACGCACTGTTCAGTACAACCTTAGAGAGTACAAAATCACACTAGTTTTTAAAAAAATATAATTTGTCTAAAATCTCGAGCATCTGATTCTCGAGTACGAGTATTTTGCCCATCTCTAGTTAACGTCCAGTATCGTTAGATCTAAAACATCTCATCTATGCTTATCAGAGATTTGATGGAAAATATCCAGTAGAAAAATCTTGTCGTAGTAAAACTATATTTAATGTCATGTTTTATTGATTCTATTTATAATAGGTTCAAAACCAAATGGCGTCGATGAACAGAAATCGCTTTTGGAACAGTGTTGTGTCTGAGCTTCAAGAAGCAAACCGTAGACCAATATCAGACTATCAGAATATACCCGTTATGTCATTAGAAGAAGCTGTAGAAAGCATCGTTCCATTCGTCCCTGACATCAAGCGTCATGTTGATAAAGCTAAAGAACGCTGCAGACAAAATACTACGTTAACAATAAACGAATCGGCAGCAATCTATCTTTATACAATGCCAGCCCATTGTTTCTACGACATTCTAAATCGAACACTTCGAGCTGAAAACCTAAATGCATTAATACCATGGCTTCCCTACTTGAAGCTGTTCATAATTGCTATTCGAAAATTACGGTCGGATCCGATCACGGTATGGCGAGGCGTTGGAAACATTACTGGTTCAAATTTCAATGAACACACTGTACATACTTGGTGGAGTGTGAATTCATGCTCAATCGATGTCGATGTCGCTGGGATGTGGGCAGGTGAAAAAGGCACTCTGTTTTGCATTAATGCTATTCATGGCAAAGATATTACTATGTACTCAGCGAACCAAAACGAAGAAGAGGTTGTTCTTATGCCTGGAACTCGTTTGTGTGTCAAAAGCATAAAATCCGAAGCTAATGGTTTTTCTATCATACATTTAGAAGAATGGTGAGTGTATCTGAAAGATGATGTAATGCTTAACAGATTGACGCCTTAGTGATACAGTCCATAGAACATCGAACTCTATGGCTAAATGTAGGGTACCCGAAGCTCCATCAATTCTGATTGGAAAGTGAAAATTGGACAAAAATTAGGGTAGAGAATACTAGGATTCAGTTCGAAAAAATTTGACAATTTTGCGATCGATACCATCTGAATTACAGAAGCGACTGAAATATACTACATGATATTTTACCTGTAATATATTTCAAAATCATGCATAAACCTAAATTTGTAGCGTACTCTACCATGGGTTTTTCACTGTGTGATCTTCTATGATTGGGCACCTTTTTAAATGCTCCTTTACATACATATCAATTGATAAATTTTTTTACTGTGTCAGTACTTTGATAATCCTCATTTATGACAAAGGAATAACTTGAAAAACAAGACCTTTTCTCACCAGTGTAAAAATGCTTCTGTCCACTAATCCACGATAACTAATTAGCAATCGAGTCAGCTCTTGTGTAGAAAGTTGTTTCCTACAGCTTTACATTTGCATCTGCTAAAAATCTAAGTAGTTTCGGAGGTTTCCACCGATGGATTGTTACTAAAAAAGCAAAATTTTGATATGCAAATATATCTACGTGATGTTTTTTTTCTTAAAAAAAATAATAGTTGAATGTACAATGAATACAAAGGTTGTCAGTGCAGCTCCTTCGGGGCCAAAATGTAGAACTCATCAGTAAATACAAGCTGGGAATTATTTTACTGTAAACTTCTTAATATTATTATTCTAGTTTTATAGATACACATTAGAACGATCTTTTATGCAAAGTAGAACGATTACAAATCATAGCAGCAATTTATTATGTGGTGTCTACCTGTAATAAAAAGTCGCTTGTAATAGGGAGAGAAGTCGCAAAACTTCGGCTTCAAGCGTACACTCAATATTTTCTTCGAAAATATGTGTGAATGTCACGAAATTATTAGATAATTACACAAGTTCAACATTTCTTATTAGAACAATAAGGGTTGGAAGCAGTCGTAAATCGAATAAGATACAGTTACTTTTCGTTTTGTAGTTGCCAACTATGGTAGAAAGTGTCTCTATTTGGTCAATTATTTATGATGTTAAGAGAAATGTTGTATATTTCAAAAAAAGACAGCAAATAAAGTTTAACGAGTTTTCATATAATAACGTCAAAATATAGTCGAATCAGTTTTCTAATTCAACAGTCTATTAAAAGTGAATAATTGCATTTGGCTCTATTCACTATTCGTAATGATGATTGCGAAAATCTTGTAATCCTCATAAAATACACCGAGTATTATTAGTTATTCCAAAAAGAACATGAATGAAGAACTGATTGAGAGATAAGTTAATAATGCGAGAGAATAGTTACTTGCATATCTAAATGTAAGTGAATATCATGGATAACAATGACATAAAAAGCTGCAGTTATATGTCCTATCCGAAGGCAACGTAGACAGGTAGTATTGTCATATTAGATAAACCAATTGATCACATAATGTAGATAACAACAATTGTCACATACTCAGACTTTTAGAACAAGAACAATATTTACCATACACAAGCGTTAAATCTAAAATTTCTTTTAGAATGACTAAATTAAATCTAGTCTAGCACTTTGGCTGGAACTTACAAAGTCGCCTATTTGATTCATTTTCAAGCTGAGGGTTACGATGATAGTGTTCTTTGCTACAAGAATCGTGAGTTATTAAATTGTTACCCCGAGGACAATTTCAAAATTAGAATCTTCCAAGTTATCGAGAAATATATAAAAAGCAGAGAAGAAAATAATTCTTTGGTGACGATGATTGGTTTTTAAAGATGGATGCAGAAAAGTTCTCTGTGAGATCAGTTCCAATTATCAACACTATCGTAGACTTTCTTCAGCATCTTTTGTCATGGTCGCATGTTCACTCATAAGTCAAACCCGCGTATTGATTCTAGATAAACCCGATATCAAACATTTTAATAACAAAGATAATTATCTCAAAATGGTGCTTAATTTTAGACGAAATTCGGTTTGCTTTCCTTGTTGACATTACAACAGTTCTTTTATGAAGATGACAAAACCCATCGATTCATTTAAAGTTGTAAGTTTGACTGAAGCAATTCACACTTTTCAATACAGAATAAAGTTTTTGTCTCACTTTCATCGAGATACGCTCAATTTCGATCAAATGAGAACACTAACATTTTGACATCCATCTTCCTACAGTTCTCGATTTTAGAAAAATGATGCTTGGTTCATAATAACGGATGTTACAGTAGAGCTGTCATTCTTGCTGACATATAGCTATTTAGTAGTATTAAATCTATATCTTTTAGCGGTACAATTCCTGAAGGAAAACATGTCATGCTGTCTTATAATTCGAACAGTCACAATATCGTATCCAAACTTTATCATACTCTACAAAAGGAATATATTCCAGTTTGGTTTGATAAAGATGGTGACATGAAAACTAATATATACGAAAGGTATGCACGTAAGAATAACTATTCTAAGTTTTTGTATTGCACATATGAGATCTTCTTTTACATAGCCTGGCTGATGGCGTAGAAAATGCTGAGGCCGTCTGTTGCTTCCTAACACCAGACTATGAAAAATCTGAGATTTGTAAACTCGAATTGCAGTATGCACGCAAACGGCGCAAACGAATTATTCCATGTATGCTCAGTTGTACGGATGGCTGGAAGCTCTCTGGCTGGTTGAGATTGATAATCGAAGAACTTTTATACGTCGATTTTCATAACACTTGTGAATCCAATATTCATGATAAAGCGACAGAATTGGTTACTCACATACGAGAGCAAGCCATAGTACGACAATATCCACAAATACAACCAATCGAAGAACCAAGTTATTTATTTGAATTGATTAGATATGAATATATACAAAATAGTCGTATTGAACGTTTCATGAATCCGGCTAAATCGTTTCCAATTCAAGAAAGCTATATCAATTTAGCCATCATAGAAACTAAAGAACAACAAGAAAAAGAAAAGAAGCTTCGCGATACTTCTCATAATGATGCAATAATGGGTACTTTTGAAGAGATTTATGACAACAAGACTCCAATAGATACCAAGGATATTTTTCAAAAATGCAAGCATTCATCAAAACAAATACTTGTGTTTGGTCGAGCTGGAATTGGTAAAAGTACATTTTGTCGATATGCCGCACATCAATGGGCAACAGGCGTCATTTGGTTAGAATATGATCTGGCTATTTTGTTTCCTTTACGTTCTTTAACAGAGGCTCGTTATCCTCCATTGTCACCCGGCAACAGCTATTCACTAATCGATCTTGTGGAGAAAGAATATTTCAACCATGATCTCTCTGAGAAAGACAAGAGCTTTTTGAGACGGCAATTACATAAGAGTAAAGTTTTATGGCTTTTGGATGGTTATGATGAAATTGTCCAAAATGTACCAACACATCTACAAGGTGTGTTCGATCAGTTATTCAAGACCTCATATCATATCGTAACATCTCGTCCATATTTCAATACATTATCTTACACTGTGCAAATGGAAATTACAGGATTTACAGATAATAATATTGGGAATTTTGTGAAACAGTTCTTCATTCAGATTAACGACCAATTGAGACATGCATCTGCTGAAGGTAAGAAGCTTCTGAGCTTCTTAAAATCGAATCTGCGCATATGGGGCATTTCACATATTCCTATAAACTTGGAACTAATATGTAGTGTTTGGAGTGAGACCGATTGGTCCGAAAAGAAAATCTTGACCATGACAGAAATTTATGATAGTATGATAGAGTGGCTGTGCCGACGATACTTGGTCCGACTAGGCATCTCAATTCAAAAGACTAAGGAGGAAGCATATGCGGAATGTCATAAGGAGTTAACATTCTTACAAATGCTGGGCTTTGAAGCAATGTCAGAAAACACTATAGTGCTACAAAAAGGATTGCTACAAAAAGTTATGAAACAAACTGAGTCCTCTATGGTAACCACACCACACTTACTCAATACTGGAATCCTAAAATCATTCGACCAAGGGCCGATTGGCCATCGTATTGAAGCAGAAAAACAACATTATTTCGTTCATCTAAGTTTCCAAGAACACTTTGCCGCACGTTATCTCGTTCACACTCTCAGCACTTCTGAACGGCAGACAGCCATCAACTTTATCAAAAATCACAAGTACAATCAACGTTTTGCTTTAGTATTTTCTTTTGCATCGGGTCTACTAGCTATAACTAATGACAAAAAAACCATAAACACATTTTGGGATACTATACTAGACGAACCGCGCGATCTTATTGGGTTCGGTCACCTTCAACTACTAGTTTCATGTTTTGACGAAGCCAACTGCAACCATCTAATATACAAACGACAACAAGTTATTGAATACATCAGTAGTTGGATTAAATATTCTTACTCCATGAAAAATTCCTTTCTACCACAACGGATTCAAAATATCATGCAATCATGCACAACATTAACAGATGAGCCTCTTATACAAAATACTTTGATTCAGTTACTAGGAAATCAAAACCCAGATACCAAATACAACGCCATTACACTGATCGCAAACTTGTACATTCCAAACCCACATATCGAATTGATTCACTTACTCATAACATACCTTAAGGACAATAATGACCGAATTAGAAAAAGTTCATGTGAAGCTCTCGGTAATATAGGTGAGAAAGCAGCAACAAATGAGATGATCAACCGACTGCTCATGGCACTTGGGAATAGTGATAGAAATGTCAGATCGAGTGCGTGCGAAGCTCTTGGTCATATAGGTGAGAAGGTAACAATAAATGAAGTGATCAATCGATTGATCAATGCACTAGGGGACACTGACGACTATGTCAGGTCCAGTGCATGTAAAGCTCTTGGTAATATAGGTAAGAACGCAGCAACAAATGATGTGATCAACCGACTGCTTATTGCACTTGAGAATAGTGATCGAAATGTTAGGTCGAGTGCGTGCGAAGCTCTTGGTAATATAGGTGAGAAGGCAACAACAAATGAGGTGATCAACCGGCTGCTCATTGCGCTTGATAGTAGTGATAGAAATCTCAGGTCCAGTGCATGTGCAGCTATTGCGAGGATAGGTGAGAAGGCAGCAACAAATGAGGTGATCAATCGATTGGTCATTGCATTAGGAGATACTGATGATTATGTCAGGTCGAGTACATGTAAAGCCCTTGGTATTATAGGTAAGAAGGCAGCAACAAACGAGGTGAGCAAGCGACTCATCATTGCTCTTGGAGAGAGTGATCGAAATGTCAGATGGAGTGCATGTAGGATTCTTGGCGGTATAGGTAAGAAGGCAGCAATGAATGAGGTGATCGATCGATTGGTCAATGCATTAGGGGATACTGATGATTATGTTAGGTCGAGTGCATGTTTCGCTCTTGGCAATATAGGTGAGAAAGCAGCAATAAATGAGGTGATCAATCGACTGCTCATTGCACTTGGGGATAGTGATAGAAATGTCAGGTCGAGTGCATGTAGAGCTCTTGGCAATATAGGTGTGAAGGCAGCAACAAATGAGGTGACAAATGGACTGGTCATTGCACTTGGGGATAGTGATGAGGAAGTCAGGTGGAGTACATGTGAAGCTCTTGGTAATATAGGTAAGAACGCAACAACAAATGAAGTGATCAATCGACTGGTCATTGCATTTAGGAATAATAAGGAAGATGTCAGGTCAAGTGCATGTAAAGCTCTTGGTAATATCGGTGAGAAGGCAGCAACAAATGAGGTGATCCAGGAACTACTCATTGCACTTGACGATAATGATAGAAATGTCAGGTCGAGTGCATGTCAAGCTCTTCGTAATATAGGTGAGAAGGCAGCAACAAATGAGGTGATCAATCGACTAGTCATTGCATTGGGGGATAGTGATAGAAATGTCAGGTGGGGTGCATGTAGAGTTCTTGGTAACCTAAATGAGGAGGCAGCAACGAATGAGGTAATCGATCAATTGATCAATGTCTTAGGGGATACTGATGATTATGTCAGGTGGAGTGCATGTGAAGCTCTTGGCAATATATGTGAGAAGACAACAACAAATGACGTGATGAATCGGCTGGTCATTGCACTTGAGAATAGCGATAGAAATGTTAGGTCGAGTGTATGTTCTGATGTTAGTTATGTAGACGGGGAGGCGGCAACAAAGGAGGTGATCAATCGGCTGGTCATTTCACTCATGGATATTGATAGAAATGTCAAGTCGAGCGCATGTTTCGCTCTCGGTAATTTAGGTGAAAAGGCAGCAACAAATGAGGTTATTAATTCACTGCTCATTGCACTTGGGGATAGTGATCAGTATGTCAGGTGGAGTGCGCGTTTCGCTCTTGGTAATATTGGTAAGAAGGCAGCAACAAATGAGGTGATCAGTCGACTGGTTATTGCACTTGAGGATAATGATGAAGACGTCAGGTCGAGTGCATGTGACGCTCTTGGTGATATAGGCGAGAAGGCAGCAACAAATGAAGTGATCAATCGAGTGGTCATCACACTTATGGATTGTAAGCGGGCAGTCACGTCTTCTGGTCGTAAATTATTCCAGAAGCTTCTTAGCGTATTGCTGAGAACCAAAGGGATAGAAGAAAATAAAATTTCGAAACTCGATTGCGCAACGAGCATAAAACAGTGTTTGAATGGAAACTTCGGCGATTGTATGAAAGTTCTCGGAGCTTTTTTCAAATCTGAAGACGATGTATGGCTACCTATGTTTGTTTCTGGCATGCTTGCGGAGGAATATGCAGTCACCTTGACGGAGATAAGTATAATTGTATATAGGAAGAAAGGCCAGGTGGAAATACCTGTTATCAAGAACACAATCCGGGAACAACTGATTATAGCATTTCAAGACCTGAGAGAAAAAGTTGATAGTCATTGTCTAGGTGTGAGCGGAAAGGTAGAGCAAAAACGAAAACTAAGTATGAATTAATTCGAATGTTGATGAATATTTTATGAGATAGCGCAAAAGTCAAATATCTCCATCACGGCTAGAGCCAACAAGCTAAGTTTTTTATCAGAGATAAAGGCAGGCACCATGTTTATATCCATAAAGACATGCCTTGGGAGACTCTTTGCTAAGTATCACTATTGACATCAAGAAGAGAAATTTACTTTTTCACAGCATGAAAAAAAGTTACTTTGCCGGAAAAAATTGAATACCTCGAGTACGGCTTCGGTAGACGAGCTGGAATTTTTACCAATACTAGAGGCATGTACAAGGTTCAAATCTATAAAGACATGCCTAGAGAGACCCTTTGTTAAGTATCACTATTGGACTTAACAAAAAGCGTTTTACTTTTTGTCAGATGGGAAAAAACAATATACTTAACAAAGAGTTTCTCTAGGCATGTCTTTGTGGATATAAAGCTTGTACATGCCTCTATCACTGGTAAAAAAATCAGCTCGTCTGCCGAGGTCGTAATAGAGATATTCAATTGTTTTTTCGGTATAATGACTTTTGCAGCTTCCTGCATATTTTTCTATATGTTGTCAGCATGCACACTTTCCCTAGACTTTCTATATTATGAATAATATGCCACTCAACTATCTTTTAGACGGATAATCCACTTATTAAACCGTTGTTTGCGCGTCTATCATTAGGTTTTGTTATGCAGTCAATATGAATATATATATAATATACCATCACCGTTGTGTGGAAGTTCGTACTTGTGTAGAAACATATTTTTGGGCGTTTTTTTGTGAAAATCGTGTTATCGATCAATAAATTGTGGTTCATTAATCAAACTGACATGGAGGTTTCGCATTGCAGGTCCATAAGATTGAGTATGTTAGAGTGAAATAAAGTTCCTCACTATCAAGCTAACTAAGTATAAATACGATCAGCTCTTGTCGCAGCTGTATTGAAATTTTCGAATTTTGAATGATAGACAATATAAACATGAAAACTTGAAAATGATTTGATGTGCAGTTATTTCATATATGATGAACTGATTTTTCAGATTATGGCTGTTAATAATCTTGTTTGAATCTTGTACGACAGTTAGTCCAAAGTAGTTTTAATGTCTTCTTAAAATTCGGCAGTATTTTAGTGAAAATGGATTTGCTTTGTGCTTTAAAAATGGCTTACGCGAAAAGTATTTACAGATCAAAGAAACTAATGCATCAATTCCTAATGAAGTAAACGATCTATTTTCATATAGAGTTTGCTCCCTTTCAATGAAGGAGGAAAACAATGCGACAAACAAGTGTAAAAAGCGTGATCATAGAGATAAATATCATCACATAAACTTATTAATCAGGAAGAATTGGTACAGAAGATAACTACATTCTATTGACTGAATTTTTAAGCTTTTTATCATTTCATCATTTCTTCTTTTAATGATTCTAATAGAACTCAGGCTGAAATAATCTAACCAAGAACGAGACTTTTAAAATCTAAAGCATCATCAGTCCATTCGTTGTCAAAAGCCAGTTTGTCACATTGAACCCAGCAGGTATACTTGGTTCGTGAATAGCGATTTTTTTAAATTAGGAAATAGTAACATATATATATTACACAATGTGAAACAACTATGAATATTGGACAATAGTTCAAAATATACAATGTATTATCTGCATGTTAATCTTTGTTCTAGCATTCAAAAACAGATAAACTCTAAGAGGAAATCCATCAAAATAAGTAATGAAATAGCGGAGGTAATCGAAAACCCTAACAATATTTTACATGAAAACAATATTTTGGCCATTATTATACAATCGCTAATTATAGAGCACAAAAACTTAATATTTACTTGTGCCTCAAAAAATATCCTCACTATCGTGATTAGTTCAAACATCTTAATCTCTATTTATAGTACAAGATTTTTATAGTATACTATAAATTTTATTATTTGAAGTTCATATAAAGGTGAAATCATTGAAACTTACCCGTTTAAATGAAAAAAAATTAATAAGCACTCTCTTTAACGAATGCGTTGCAGAATAACATCTCAAAACAAAATCTTTCTGCATCGATTGTGTTTCCTACATGTCACGTGATATAGACACTTATCATGTTGAATCTTGAAATAAATTATATTCTCGATAAAGGACCTCAGAATTGATCAATAATGCCTTACAATATAATTCACCGATTTAAGTTTTCTATTTATTCAACTCATATTTATTTTTACTATCCTCACATGTGGCTGAACACCGTTCGAGTAAGGAACTTGAAGACAACATTTAAAATACAGCGGTGAAAAGCAATAAATCAGTGTTTTTGAGCAATCTAATCATATTTCTGATATCGTATTTTGAGTTTTCTAAAGAACAATGCTTGCATAGATTCAATAATAATAATGCTTTCGGAATAATATGTTCTGAAAAATATTTCCTTCGTTGATGTAAATATTTTAGCAAATTGAGAGAAATGGAACAAAACCTGGTTGATAACAGATTTGAATAACAACTCAGCTCCAAATAGGAGAGCTTGATAGTTTCCTGAAAAAATAGATATCGTACCATTTCCCATGGGATATTGCTACCCCTGTCAACTTTTGGAATATCGCTTATTTACACCAAATCATCAATTTTTATAGGATATACAGGATATCACTGACCTTTCTATAGAATATTGTTTTCTTCTCTAGGAAATATATCCGATATAGAATATCACTCAGATTTCTATACAGCACTGCTTTTTTCTCAAAGAAATGGATTCAATAACAGGATAGCAAAAATTACCAGTGGGATATCGTCTATTTGAATAAGGCATGGCATTTATATTGATAAGATATGGACAGATATCAGTAGGATATCGCTTACAATTCTATACGATACTGTTCTTCTCTGCAGAAAACTTATTGGATAAGAGGATACGAAAAAGTTTCAATAGGATATCATCCTTTTCTATGAAATCGCAGAAAAATTAGTAATGTATCTTCACAAAATCAGTGACATTGATTGAGACATATTTTGGATATCGTCTATCGATCGTTCAAGTTTCTATAGAACATGGCAGTACTGTATCGGGTATCGATTTATGAAGGGCGTATTAGTAAATGTTAGCAAGCACACCATATTTTTATAGAGAACCGGAGAAGAATCTTCATATGGGCATCTCATTCGAAACGATTGCTGCACATCGATATGGATGATGCCGCATAAAAATGAAAGATGTTCATTACCGATATGACTATGTCATTGAGAAGCAATGTTCGTGACGAGCAGAGTCATGTCCCATATGAAAATAGGCGATATCTTGTGAGAAACAAAAATGTTCTTTGGGAAATCGGAAATATCGTTGTGTGAATCCTTGTATCATTAGAAAGCGATGTTCCATGGCAACTAGAGTGATATCCCATTACGCATAGAGCAATGTCCTATATGAGATAACGATGTCCCGTTGGATATCAGAGATCTCCATGGTATGAAGCATTACGTCATTGGATAGCGAAGTCCCTTATGATCGACAACAATGTCCTATGAGAAGTAACGATCTCCTATGTTGCTTCAATATCCTATAGAAAAAGGCGATCTCCCATGGCAGAGATAGATCGGGTAGTAAGGATGCATCGCCAAATCTCGCAATTTCTCCGCCCCTTGGCACTATTGATTTTTTTTTACATTTTTTCTTAAACGTTTGTTTTTTTCCAATTTCGAAATTTTACTTTCATTTACAGGGTAGCCTATAAATAATAACGTAACGATAAAAGGTAAAATAACTGTACTTTTGTCTAATTAAACTCGTTCATATTTTGGTTGGTAGTAGAACTCTACTCAGTTTTTTTCTATTCGGATAAAGTATGTAAATCCTACTGCTAAGTATTCTAGTTGATGTCAAGAAAACAACTTTACCAGTTATTGAGTAAGAAAAATATGTATGAAATATTGTGTAGATGATTTTCAGCTGCCATTTAACAGAGTGATTTGACAATATTTGAATAAATCTACTGAATGATAATATATGGATGTATAGAGAAATTTCTCAATCAGTCAATATGAACAGTAGTTAATTACAATATTTCAAATTTTTAGATGTGAAGCATCGAGCTTTGCTGAAAATGTATCCAGTGTGTAACCAAAAGTCTTTTTTCTCAACAGTTAAATGAGCACTTTGTCGTGATATAAAATGAAATCCGTTCTAATCAAATATTTATTACAAAGTAACAACTAATTTCTTTAACTGTGTTAAAACCGGTTATAAAATTTAGTTTATTTTGCTCTGTTTAATCGAAAAAGGAACGTATTCAACATCTCACGTTTAGATGTGATGCGCTATTTATTTTATTTTGAAATGAATCAAAGCAAGCTAAAAGGATTCATTTACGATCGTTGTATGCGAACTTTCCCAATATTCGGAAACTACTGTTCCTAAAAAATAATTTTTCTAATAAAATTTGAGAAAAAGAAAACCTAATCTTTCGTTATATGTTCTGATGTGAAAAAAATTTTATTACAGTCTAAAAATAGAGCTTTTCTATGATTACAAAACGATTAATGAGCTTTTAATATGCCTAAAGTACCAATCAAAAAGCAGAAAAATGTTTATTTATGCTAAAAAAGTTTAGAAAGTTGGGCATATTGAAGTTTAACAGTATTGCTTGCAGGATTTTTTCATACTTCTATTCGATCCGAAATGTTCTTATATGTTCTCGTAGAGAATTAGATGACCGATCTCGTCGTAAAATAATTAAAAACATGCTTGAGATTCTATGAAAATAAAAATTTGACTCGTTTTCATTGGACCATCTGATGGCAATTATAATAACATCACTGAAAATTTTGTCAATGAATGACCTCTGAAAACTGGCTTTACACGAGGCGGGGCAGATAAATGAATATGTTCATCTTTATTGATCTATTAAAATTTTAGAAAGAGGTATAAACGTTTGATTTTGTAATTCTAAAAGAGTATTAAATGACGCATCTTTCGAAAGAAAAACTAATCGTCTGGTATGTTTCTGAATGGAAATACATGCGATACGTAAAATATCGTGAAGCTTTTATCACATTTGGTACATATTTATCGTTAAAGTAGTAAGTTTTAAATTATTTTATTCCAGTTAATGGAAATGTTATTTAATTCAGTTCTTTTTTTCTTCGTAAAAAACAATTGCAAAGTATTATTTATTATAAATCTATAATTGTATTGTATTATAATGACCATATGATCAATCTTTATATTTTAAATACTCGTCTCACTTATATTACAATAAGAAAAAAAAATCAGATATAATTCAATGAATGGATATATCTCTTTGAAAGGATTTGATCGAGATTAATGTCTTGTGGTAAATTTCGACTTGTTAACAGTCGTTTAATAAATTGATGACTGTTCTTCATTGTCTTATTAAAATTTTATCACACTATATTAGTGTTATTCAATCATTAACTCTATTTGCATCAAAATCACGATTGGAGCGAACATAAAAAAAACGAATTAATTCGATTTTTTTTATACTGGCATTGACACAGTTAGACACTGATCTTACAAAAAGAAAAAAGGTTACAATTAATTATTATCCTATAGGAAATGTCTTTATAATTATGGCTATTAATTTTCAACCTATAATAGATTAACATTCATATAATTTAAAATACAATTTACATAACCTTATTTTAGTGGTATGAGATTAATCGAATAATATCTTTTATAATTACATATTTTATTTAAATAAAAAACATTATTTCATGAAACTTTAGGCTTTCAAATAATAAATATATATAAAAAAGAAAAAAAAATCTCATCATTTCTTTTTTAAATTTATGTTTGCTACATATTACTTTTAGTTTGTGTTGCATAGAAACTCAATTCTTTACCACCTGCTGATGCATGTAACAATCAACATCAAAATTTATATTCGTTATTTACAATTAGGTTAATATGACAGATCGTAATGCTGAA
>JAJEKB010012251.1:0-16127 GCA_022393335.1 Macrotrachela quadricornifera | reverse complement strand
ATTTGTTACATTTGCTATGCGTGATATGTTAACAACATCACAAAACTTTGATCAAGCTGTTAAATATTTAGCTGAAGTCAAACTTACAGCTCCATGCTATTATATACTTGCTGGGCCAAAATCAGGACAAGTATGAATATGTATATATAAGTATGAACATGATCTTTATTTTTATCATAGGGTGTTATTATAACTCGTTCACGTAATGGATCAGATGATATTAAACCATTAGGTAAAGATAATTTATGGTTTTTGATCGAAACAAATTATGATAATTGGAAAAAACCACCTATTTTTGATGATCGTTTAACACCATGTATTAAATGTATGCAAACTAAAGGAAAAAATCAAGTTACATTTGAATCATTATTTAATGTTTTTTCATCACGACCCATGCTTAATAAAGTAAAGATAATTTTGTTTTTTGCAAATAATTTAATATGACCAATATGATATTTTAGTTGACTGTATATACAGCTTTAATGGAGCCAGCAACTGGACGATTAGAATCTTATTGGCAATATTGTCGTGATGAAGATGCACCATGCGCACCTTGGTAGAATACCTGTATCTTATTGATTTATACATTCCGGTTCTAACTATTTTCCTAATCTATTTTTTTTTCATTTATTTTGTTATTTATATTGCATTATTAAATGATGTCATTATAAAATAATAATCAAAATACTATTTTTATTGCATATAATAAAATCTTATACGGCATTTAAAAGATTTTTGATATTCAATAAAAAGGATATCTCAAAAAATTCTTCAACTGAAATTTTTTGTACATCTTTATTATTTAATTTAACTTGATCAACTATTTTGTTTTAAATGATAGGCAAATCAATGAGTTTTTATTAATACGGACAAATTTCAAATATACTATTTAAGAATTTGTTTCAATTTCTTGAATTATTTTAGTCTTTAAATCGTTTAGATGTCTTACATTAGTTTTATGGACATTCGTTTTGACAAGTTCCTATCAAAAGAGAGCTAATGATGTCAAGCCCTGTGATCATAGTGCTCATGAGATCGATCCACTTCTTCCTATTCATCACTTGTCAAACTTGTGATATAATTACCAGCGAATTGTCTTTGAGAAATAGGCTGGCACTACATTCTGTTGAAATATAACCTATTTAAAAAGTCTTTTTCTATGTAAAAACAGATAGAAGAAGTCGTTCAGTATGTCAAGGGAATTTTGTTGATGAATTATTGATGTTTCAAAGAAAATTAGCCCAACAATTAACTTGTATGATATTCTATATCATATAGTAATTTGTGTCTAGTGTTCATTGTGACTTCCATTATAGCATAAGAATTATTCTGACTTCAAATGTGGCAGTTATGTATAGTATTCATTTCTAAAATGTATAATGTTGCTTCATCTGAAAAAAATCAGACAATCATTGTTTTCATCAGTAAGAATTGATAGTAACGTTTCAGTCATCACCACAGATGAATCCATATATTCATCGTATATCTCTCATGTTAAGCGCATCATATATAGTTTATATCTTAAATCTTCATATATTGTCATATGGACTACTGTTTTTGAAATATTAACGTCATGAGAAATACGATGGACACTAGTTGAACGGGTTACTTGCCAATACTTCAGCAATATCGATGTTTTTGATCATGTACGAAACTAGATTCAGTAAATTTATCATAAGTACTTTTGATGTTCTTCTCTATAAAAATATGTGACAGATTTTTGAGTTGAAAATGTCATCTGACTAATGGTAGATATTCTAGTTCAGCCACCGTGAGTACAATATGTTATGGTTCAAAGAAGTAAAAACAATCCTCCACATATAGTCAGTTACTAGTTTAGATCAATATATTCTGTCTATAGATGAAGTGCTAGTTCCCTTTCTCAAAAAACAGTTCGCTCATGATTAAATAACAAATTCAATAATCGATGAACAGAAAGAGATAGATTGTGATTACAGGACTTAACATCATTAGATCTCTTTTGATAGAATCATGTCAAAGCAAATATCTATAAAATGAATATCAGACGTTTGGATAATTTAAAGACTAGAACATTTTAAGACATTGAAAGAGATCTTTAAATAAAACTTTTGAATTGTGTTCGTCCATAGATGCATCCGAAAGTTGGTGCTAGTTATGAGAATTAAAGTTGCAGATACTTAGGGTTAACCAAAATTTCGTAGAACGATGAAATGACCTTACCAAATAAGGTAACCTATTCAGAAATAAATAAAAAACAAATATACAATGTTGTAGAACTTTTCAAGGTGCGTCGAATGGTATATAGTAAATATTGTTTTTATAAGGCTTTGAACGAACTAGAATTAACTCACTGATAAACGAAGAAACACTGACACCCACAATCACTCATATGCACATTGGCAAGATGATCGGAGATGTTGCGTATATGAGATTATAGTACGTCAAAAACTCTACCAAATTGTATATGAGAAACAATATTTTATAAATGTTTTCGACCAATATCAAGAACAACAATATTCAATAACCTCTCATGCTTGAATGAGAGTGCAAATATGGATGTGGAGCCGTCTATCACGAAGTTAACTTTAGTTCATTGAAAGTCTTATGAAAACTGCATTTACTATATACCACTTGACGTACCTCGAAAAACTCTACAACCTTGTATATTTGGTTTCCTTTCTTGTTTCTAAATAGATTACCTTATCCGACAAGGCCATGTTAATTGTCTACGAATTTTTGGTTAATTCTAAATACAATCATTAAAACACCAGATTACACAAGATACTTAGGTGTAATTATTGACAAAAGATTAAATTCGTGAAGTTATCTAGATCATATGGAAGTTAAGATTGCTTCTCGAATCGATCTTCTTCTATATCTTTTGAGAACAGCATGTGAACCCGACGTTAAGACGATGATAAATATTTTTAAATCAATTGTACGCACAATCATTTCATTTGGTTCTCCTGTTCTACTGACTGCTGATAAAAAAATATGGAATCAAATACAGATTGTGTAAAACAAAGCATTTCAAGCTATACTCGGTCTATCCATATATACATCAGTTAATTATATACACAAGATCAGCAGCGTTCTCAAAATTAAAGTTTATGCAATAGAACTACTTCAAAAATCAATTCAAACAGCAACATCAAATAATGATATTATACTAAAGAATCATCTTCAAGAAATATTTAATAAAATTTAAAAAGATACTACTTACCGTTTCATACAACATCATCACCATCTGAAAATAAGATTGTAGTTGATTCAATCAAAACTGTACAAAAACTGATACATCGGATTCGTACTCAATGAATCAGGTATTTCCCTGTTGTTCAGCTTTATATTTATTACGTACTCAATCAATGTTTTTTGCTTGTTCGTTATATTGCATTCAACCATCTCTTCTCTTTCCTTTTCATTTTATATTATATATAAAGTACAGTCAACCATTTTACTTCTTCGTTTTCTTACATTCATGTATTTCTCGTACCTCACGTACGATCATATAGTCACTATGAAATCAGCACAAAATGATGAAAACTATTATCCACGATGTCTCAACCACATTTATTACCACTACAACAAGGCATCAGGCAGTATAAAGCCAAATCATCTAATAAACCTTCAAGACAAAAAACCTAATATCATGTGTTTCCTTATCCCTCCAGCTTTTGATAACAATACATTCTGTTTTGTTATTTGTGTATTGTTATATTTCAACGTCAATAAAAGCTCTGTCTTCAAAAAAACATCCATTAAGTCTCACTATTGCCTCTTTCAGGTCTGTCAATATTTCTTGATATATAATTGAATTGCTTGATTGACAATATTTAATAATTAATTTAAAGAAAGAAAAGTATATAAAATACGATCGGCTGTGCGTACATGCGCTCGTATATGCACATAGCGTGACAAGAATATAAAAGTTTTATATATATACATCTTACCACTAAATAGTAGAGATGAAGAACACATTCAATCGAACAAGATACGAATCCGTATTCATCATTCATTATCGCTCTTCATGATCCTTCATTTATATTGCGCAAAAACCAATTATACCTCATTTTAATTGATTTGTACATTTTTCAATGTGAATGAATCTTTTTCTTTACTGTTTCTTTTACATTGACATATTTCATCGCAATCGTATACGCACCGAGCGAAAGAAAATAAAACATCTGTATAGACAACACTACACGTGTTGTAGCCCATTAGTAATTATTCACGATGAATACTCAACACAAGATGAACGGTTACTTTTTATCCAATTCATACAAGTAAGTTATTGTAGAATATTCAATGTATCTTCCAAATCAACCTTATGAATTTCTACATGAGTAATAATAGTGGTTGTTGCTTATAAAAAAATTAGAGTTACTTTTACATGACATTTGCTATTGAACAGAGGCAAATGAACTTATCTCTTCAAATCGAAATTCATCCAAAAATTTCTCTTTTCATGATTCTTCTTAAAACTGTCAACACAATTTTTTATTTGAGTCACAATTGATTGCATGAATGAGAAAGATAAGTGCTCTCTGACAAGAATTTTCTATTTTTTCTAAATAAACCCATACAGAATAGATGTTTATCTAGTCATTCAGGAGAGTAGCTATCTATATGCGACTGAAAATTGAATGAATCAGCAAAAACAAGTAGTCGAAATACGGAACGAGAGAAGTCACGTTGATCTCATTTTTATTCTGATTTAAAAAAGCAATCACTTTTTGATTGGTGAATTTCTGAAGAACATGATTATGGATTCTTTTTAAGTTGCAATGTAAGTATGGAAATATTAGAATGAGAATTTTATTGGATCTAAGACTAAGAATACAAAGTGAACCGGATAAATAAATCAATATAAAATCCTTGACTTACTATTATACATGTCTATTCAATTCTTATTCTCGTAATATTGTCTTGATAAAAGATTCAATTATCACATGAAAATGTCTCTTTATCTGTAGAACAAGATACAAGCATGAACACACAAGCAGAAGAGATCACTTCGCAGATTATACACTGGCTTTCAGTGAATTATTCGTGCAGTCTCCATGGAATGCTATAAATCCAATGGTATATATCAAATTATTTAAGGACCTACTCATCTACCTGCGAGCTTCTCATGTTATCCGTGTTACTTTTACTTGTATGTTCCTTATAAGTTGTTCCATTTGTATATGGGAATTTATATTCATAGACAAAAGCATACCTAAGTCAATGTTTCTGAAACCCTACAATGCTTCCCCTTCATGTCATATGATACATACCTATCCTACTAAAGTGAGTCAACAGCGTTGTTATCCGCTTCTGATCAATTTTGGACATCGATGTTGTGCACATGCACAAAGAAATAATTGTCTGACTGGTTTAAAATATGGGATTCGGCAATGTTTGATGTTCAACAAACAGATTTTCGATAACGATCCAATTTTCGCTAATCAAAACAAAAATATTCTCAATAGAGCAAGGGGTGCTGGTTATTGGTTGTGGAAGCCTTATATGCTCTTACAAGAGCTTTATCTAGCACGCGATGGAGATATTATTGTATATTCCGATGCAGCAGTTAATTTCGTTGGTAATGTGTCATACTTGACAAATTTGACGACGATTCAAGATGTTATTGTTTTCAGATTGTTCAGCTGGAAGGTAAGATGCATTTTTTGCAAAAATATTGGTAACAAAGTATAGATGAAAATATTAAATAAGATGTGCTTGTTATGAGAATAGTTGAGCATGTTCTTTCAGTTTAAATCATTTAGTAAATGATATTATTCGCTAACATATTATTTACTGGTAAATATTGCGCCTTGACACTGATCGAAGCTAAGTCTTTCTCAAAAGATGTGCAGTCGTGCCATGTCTGATTTTTACAAGTTGATTGGTTTTATTTTTATAAAAACTTGACATATTTCTTTCTTAGTAGTATCGGCTCCTTAAGAACGTATTCTCTTGAAACGTTTCTGCTCTCAAAAAAGTATACTTGTGACGAAACAAGTCGTACCCCATGTAGGAATATGATTCAGGGATAAATGTTGAGATAGTTCATATGAAACACTTTTTAAATCTTTTTACTGTTGGAATTCAAATAGGCATTGGAAATTCACTATACACGCAGGATTGTCAAATAAAATGATGTTTTGAAAACGTGATTCCAGCGTGTAAGATAGAATTGCTGCTACGTTATAATACACTTTATTAGTATACGAACATCATTATATGAAATCTATTCATATCAAATTTTTTATAAAAGCATAGAATTTTTGGAAGAGTACGTTTTTTTTATCGCATTAAAATTTGTCAATTACTTATAATCATATTAGATTTAGCTTTCTCTGAAAGTTTACTAACACTATAAAAAGGGAAAAGCTGACAACTTTTATGAAAACCTATAGATTTTCGGTATTTTTGGCTTTATTTTGGAAGACATCATTAGACTTATCATACACTACTAGCAACAAGTCCCTGGGCATGTAAAACTCCAGGACAACTTTAATCATTTTTAATCAAATTTTTATCGGAGATACAGCTCGAAAAACTATGATCATAAGCATCAAATTGGACTCGATTGATTGAGATAGAATGGGCTTAGGCTTCAAACACTACTTTCAGCTATTGTGAATTCCATTTCAATATTCAAAATTTTTTTTTCGATTATTTCTACGCATCCATACAAAACGGCCTGTTTCTCTCATCTCTTTGACGCCAATTTCAACATAATTTGCATAAAAATAGCGTGAAAAAGGCGAAAAACAAGATGTTTGGCATGAATGAGTAAAAATAATCGGAAAGAACATTTTGAATATTGAAATAGAAATTCACAACAGCTGAAAGTAGTGTATGAAGCCTAAGCCCATTCTATCTCAATCAATCGAGTCCGGTTTAGTGCTTATGATCACAGTTTTTCGAGCTGTATCTCCGATAAAAATTTGATGAAAAACGGTTAAATAGCAAAGGTTTATTTTCATCAAGCACACATTACGAGTATTCACTTCTCTCAAATAATAGTTGAACAATAATGATCATAGTATTTAAAGCAAACATGATTTGATTTAATAATTTTGCTAACTGTTCCGTTGATTATTTTAGCTTGTACAAATTCAGATTTGATAAGAGTTTTGAATTGTGGAGCAGATAGTCGATTGTGAATGATCGAAAGCATGATTATAAAATGTTGACAGTCGCTCATAGTAATTTCTGTTTCGTTAATATGGAGTATAATACTAAATTTTCTTATGAGAAAATTGGAATGAATGAAATAAAGACATATCTGGCGGTTGAATATTGATCAGTTGATCCTTTAGGAAAAAATTAATAAGTGCTTGTCTTGATTTAGAAATACTGCTCTAAATCCTTTTAAATTGACTTGAATTTTCCGAG
Organism: Macrotrachela quadricornifera; assembly: GCA_022393335.1. Taxonomy (NCBI): domain Eukaryota; kingdom Metazoa; phylum Rotifera; class Eurotatoria; order Philodinida; family Philodinidae; genus Macrotrachela; species Macrotrachela quadricornifera. Next base: position 8,756 of record JAJEKB010012251.1, on the reverse strand, counting down.
AATCGAGAAAAAGAAAACATTTTCTAGCAACCAAAGAATTTGGTTAATCATAAACTGTCAACTGATTTTATAGACTGTATTGTGTAAGAGTGTCATATTATCCTCCTTTTGTACAGCAATTTCTGTTATTCTTTCATCTGTAAAAGAGACAGTTCTTGAAGAAATATATTCTTGTGGAAATGATTAATGATCACTCTTCAAAGTTTTATGAGAAGAATAGCTAAAAATTAAAAAATTTTGATTTTTGATCGAGTTTTGAGCATATAAAAATTATGGATATATTTCGTATTAAAACGAATATTCTGAAACTTTTGATGAGAGTTCAGATACATATCTAAGTAGAAACTTTTTCAGTGGACGAAAGTCGAAATATTAAGCTGCTTGTAATTCTTGATGAAATTCCATTTTCCTTTCTGAACTTTCTAATAAATGGTTCATGACTTTTGCTTTAACTTTTTGTATTGCAAAAAGCTCTACATTACTATCATGAACGATTTATTTTTCAGCTGCTTCTTTTAAAATAAAATTCGTTTCATACAAAGTCTTTCATTAGTTTATGTTTTACAACTGTTGTGTCATTGTTTATAAAAATATTTTCTAAATCTTGGAAAATAATCTCTAGATTTTATTTTTTGAAACCTATTTTTAATAGCTGTAAATTTGTAATTTAGATGTTTATCGAACTATTCAATTGTGCTTTCAGTTTGTTCTAATGTAAAATATTTGTTGATATCCCTGTGTTGATTTTCTTCACAATTATCAGATTCTCCCGTACTTTCACCATCGAATTCGAGAGTTCGATAGCAATAGAATTGATCAATGTGACTGTTCTTCCATGAATTTTAAATTTCAAATAATTTCTCTACAGCTAGAGTTCCATCAATACATACGATTGAACCTTCGTCGAAAACTTCTATTCCAAATAAATAGACAGTATGTTTCGTACTATTTACTAAATTCATTTATTTATCGATCGAATGAATCCTTCTTAAATAACAGTCGTGATAGTGAATAAGAGAGAACATTTCGTTGAATTTATACTTGATTGAAGTTTTTTAGCACTAATCAAAAAGGGACATATTGTGCAATCACAAAATGATCCGCCAATATATTTAATTTTTAGATATCCAATCTAAACATCATTTTTCAAACAAAATGCATATATTTTTCCATAATATAGTATTTAGTAATCTTTCGGAAGAAGCTGCATCTAGTATGAGTATAATGTAATTGACAAATTTCAATGTATTAAAAAAAAACACTTACCCCACCAAAAATACGATGCTTTTATAAAAAGTTTAATATGAACAGGTTTCATATGACAATGTTCTTATACCAATACAGTGAATATCTTAATTAACGCTTGAAAATTTCGAACCTTTTCTCTCGTACAAGTGCAAAAGATTCCATTATTAGCAACAAGATTCATTCTTAACAAAACGTTTGCAAAAAACGTAAACAATTTTGTAGAGAAATGTTTGTATTTTTTCTTGATATATTTCAAATTATTGTTGCCTACATAATGGATAATTTTGCTTCCATAGAAGTTTTTTCGAACTTGATTTTCGCCTATATCAATGATCGACTAACATCTCTTACATTAAAAGTCGTACATAAATTCTGAAATCATGTTCGGAAAACAAAAAAACTCGTTTTCTAATATAATCCTTGTAAGACTATTCAATTAATCACAAAAGGAAAAGACATTTTATGTACAAACTTTCAGTCTAATTATGATAAGATATGATGAAGTCAGCACAAGCTACCACCAGTTGTTCAAAGAAAAGATGAGATAGACTTGTTTCGAGCATTAAAACGATAAGATGCTTAAATAAAACTTGAAAAAAAGATTTTTTTCTATTTTATATTTTGTAGGAATTTTCTCTTACGAAGCGTGACACATTTGTTATTCTCGATGTTGACAGGCCAGAATATATGAACACGTCGGCTGCTCTCGCTTCTTTCATAATAGTGAAAAGGAGTTTTACAAGCATCCGGTTTGTATCCGAATGGTTAACTTATGCTCAAGACAGTCGAGCAATCACGGATGATGCAAATGTTTTACATTTACCCAACTATCCTGGTTTTCGTGCCCATCGCCATGATCAATCCATTTTGAGTCTTCTCGTAAAGAAATGGAAACTTACCATCTATCCAGATCCTAGTCAATGGGGAAAAGGAGAAGAACGTTCATACCCAACCATTTTCGACCATCATCGGATAAAGAATTAACTTCCATCTATTTAAACCATTATACATCGAAAGATGACTGAATTATCAATGTTGACTTTACTTCTTATAATATAATGGTGTAAGCGAATAAATAAAATATTAGCTTGTTATTTCTCTACATATCTAATATTTTTGTTTCTTTCACATGTATAATCATATTGTATTTTTCCTTTCCTTTCGTGTTCTTTTCGTTCCTTTGACATATATACAATAGTGTTATTCCCAAGTATGAACAAAAGATATTACATAGTTTCTTTTCCAAGAATGTACTGTATGGTGCAGATGGGAATAATTGAAGGAGTAAACACTTCCCATTATATAAATATGTACGTTATATTCTTAAAAATCAGTTTTTTTAACAATAAAATAAAAAATGAAAAAAAAAAATATATATATCGAATATACCATCTAACCGTCAACAAGTTGGTAACAAATGGGTCAGTTCATTAATTTGCTTTTTTCATTGTTAATAGTTGAAGGCTTTAGTGAAAATTATATAGCGATTTTAAAAAATGTTTAACCATTTCTATCGTGTATACAATATTGGCAAAATCATTAGATCGTCCCTATATGTTGGAAATAAGACGAGTAATTACAACGAGTTTCAATTCTACTATATGCAAATAATGTTCGCCGATGCGATTTACTTGACTCTCGACTGAATTCACTGTTTATATTCTGACTATCCTTAACGAGCACATATAGGATAGGATAGGGTAATCCACAATGCCTAGAGATCGATTGTTCTCCACAAGTAAAAGATAGTTTAGTTGTTTTTCGCAGATTAGATACATATGACTTGCAAAATGTTCTGTTTGCTCTGTAACATTGATTGGGTCTATCAAATTAAGTTCTATGTATATCATCTAAGCTTATAGAATGTCACCACTTTTCAGTGGGAGTTTGAAATGAAACTTGCATGAATCAGATTTAGGTCTGATAATGAATGGCTGTGATGGATTTAGACTCATAGAGAATAAAACATTAGATTGAATCATGCAACATCATAAAACTAAATATATTCCAGTATGTTTCGAGAAATTCATCATTTATATTTTCACATAGGATAGTAAATTCAAAGAGATGTTAGCCTTTTAATAAAGCAGCTACATTATATGCATAGATCTCAGCGATTTTATCAATAAAATTGAAAAATACAACTTAATGCACTAAAATTTTATTGTTTTCGTGAGGGATTGAACGTTTATTTGTCACTCGTTCAGAATTTCTATTGAAATCACGTTCAACAGTCAGCACTGTTAGGTCACTTAAGTGTCTAATAGTTATTGAATTTCAAGAATTGTTTGTTGATTATCTTCATCTTCACGCAAGGTCGCTCACAAATTACATGTGCAATTGATAATATTATCACATTTTCAATGATTCTTAGTGCTTGTGAAAATATGATTGATAATGGAGTTAATTAACCTAAAAGTTGAATAACATTACTCATTATTTGTGACTCCAGTGTAGATTTATATAGCAATTGAATTCATCTGTATTATCAATATCCGAAAAATTTTTACTTTCTAGATAAACTGCCGAGATATTTTTCATTAATGGTAACGTTTTTGACGAAAAATTGTCGTTTAGTCCCACGAGTATACAAAACAAATTAATGAAATATCACTTCTGTTCACATAATCTGTTAATATTAATAACCTTTCACGCAGAGCTGAACGAGTTCAAGTCATGACATTGATTCGACCCGAGTCGTTCAGTTAATAAAGCAAAAGTTGATGATTCAATATCCAAATCAGTTTCAGAAAATATTGAGAATTTTCTATAGGAAGAAAATTTAATAAGTGATCGTATTTTCAAAAGAAAATCATATCGATCTCTTGGTGAGTTTACTAGAGAAATTATGGATGTTCTTGTTATATTAGCACCAGTTGAATCTATGTTTTCTCAAAGAGATCTTTTAGTAAAATCTCACCATTAAATTAGTTCATCAGTGAATATTTGTATTTAAGATTTGTAAATTTCAATAGAATATTAATGTATATGTTAGTCAATACTTGTTGTTTGTCAAAAGCTTTAAATTTGCTTTTTTGTTTCTAATAACCATGTTTCTTTTTACTGTGGTATGAAAATGTATAAAATAGAATAGTGAAGATGCATATTATGTTATATTTAACCCTTTCGAAACGATAGATCCCACTATCGGGCAGCCCAAATGCTCATATATCCTATAAAATATATGAAAGAATTAAACGAATATTTCTGTGACATATATCTAGTTCCGAGTTTATTAGAACTAAGGAATACAAATATTCATAACAACTTTATTAGCCAGTTAGAAAAATTCAAGCGTTAGCCACAGTGATATTATATATTTATTGTTTATATGAAGAAGGAAACTGTGTGAAAAATGTAATGAGATTTAAAATACTTGAAAAAGTAAGAATATTGATTCGTACCAAAATAATAGTCTAGTTCGTCGAAAGCAACGATATTGTGTATGGATCACATAAAGAGCTTGATGACATTGTCAAATATATTTTATGCTATATGATGTTATAATCTTTGAAAAAAGAAAATTTGTCATGAAATAATCGCCAAAATTCAGAACTGTTATTCTCTAGATAATAACTTATGCAAAAAAATGTTTCTCAGCAACAGATACTCCAGATATTTACTTCTATGTCACTTTTTCTTCGACAATATTTTATTAGAATCTCAAGCAATTAAAAATGAATTAGAACTCTGCTGAAATAAGATATCAATGTCATCATCATCATCATCATTCTTGCCCATATTCACATTGTCAACTGTCTCAATGCTAAGATAGTAAATATCATTGGTTAGCAACATCCGTGTTACCAATGTTTTTCTTTCAAGTCATAAATTTATTATTGCATCATTCACTAATTCTGTATTCTGTATTTTTCAATTGATATCATTTAATTATTTAATAATAATTAAAAAATAAAATTAACTGTTCGGTTTAGATTTTATTCTTCTTTTATTTTTAAATAAAGATGATCTTATTCCATAAAACTTTTTGCTGTTGTTAATTGCAGAAGAACAAGCAACAAGAATTTTTAACAAATCATTTAAACAGTTTGTCGTTTTTTCCAGGCTTCAAGTGGACCATGATTGGGCAAATACTTAACATTGGCACCGTCAGGTTGTAATTGTCCTTGTTGCAATAAACGATCATAATCTTCACGAGTGAATTTTGTGAAACCCCATTTATCAGAAACAAAAATTTTTTGTCGTCCTGGAAATTTGAATTTAGCACGACGTAAAGCTTCTATTGTTTGTGCCTTATGTTGATCTTTAACACGAGCTGACATAATAACTTGACCAATATTAACACGAGCAACAGTACCTAATGGTTTACCAAAAGCACCACGCATACCTGTTTGTAAACGATCGGCACCGGCACAGGATAACATTTTATTAATACGAATGACATGAAATGGATGAACACGCATACGAATATGAAATGCATCTTTGCCACAATGTTTAACTAAATATTTGTTAGCACAGATACGTCCAGCTTCAAGTGCTTCACTGGATAATTGTTCATATTCATCAGAAACAAGATGAACACACAATGGAAATTCATCAACACGTGCTCTTTTTCGACCTAAATCGAAGATTCGAATTTTTGGATCAGGTACACCACGGCAAAAACGAGATTTTGGCTATTCATAAAAAAATAAATAAATAAAAATATTCATTATTTTATAAACAAAATAATTTACTTACATATGGCTTGTTCTTGCAATAACGATAGCATCGGGCAGGTCGTCGACCCATTTTATTTTGTTATTTTAATTTATCTTAAAAAATTACAAATAATATAAAATTTTTTTAACAATATATATATATATATGCGAACGCTCTATATATGAAATTACAATAAATAAATATAAAAATGAAAATGCATCGTCATCTTGACTGTTCAAGAATATATGACTCTATTCTCCACCACCATGATGAAAGTGCAAATTTTAACACACTCAAGCACATGATTTATAGAAAAAGAATACATCATTATAAAGGTTTCAATATAAATTTTTATTGGTTGTTTAGAATAATTTTATTCATGTGGGACCCATTATGCGCATATTATATTTGCTTGAGTAAAATTATTGCTATAACTAATATTAGACTAATATTCAGATATTTGATTGGTTAAAAGGTTTTAACCAATCATATATATCATTACGGGTGCTGATCGATATGATAATCTATTGCTAGTCGTCTTTTATTGATTCATTTAGTCAGGCAGATTGCCTGCAAAGGTCGGTGTAAGAGTGAGTAATCTAGAATACACGATAGTACGTTAAAATCTCTGATGTAATCCATCTATTTGTTGTATTCATTTACGTACAGCAGGTGAGTACATATTTGTAATAGAAAAAAACGAGGCCAATACATTTTTCTATAAGCATAGAGCACTTAAACTAACAATTAAGAATTTTATGGCCACTACGATTGAAAATAAATCAATTAGTGCTAGACAAGAAGAAGAAATAAACTCACTCCGTGATCATTTCAAAGATAATATTCGTATTTTATCATCTATTGGACAATTTTCTTATATATTAAAAATTCGAGCGGATCAATATGATGTTTCATTAACATTACAATTAGATAGTAAGATTAAAATAATGTTTTGATTTATTTGTTTTATTATTGTTTTTATAATTATTAATAACAGAATCTTATCCAAAAAAAGCACCTGAAATAATCATAACAGCACCTCGTCTTACACCTGAGAAAATTTTTCTTGTTCAACAACTTCTTCAATCTTATAGTGAAACCTTACTTAATCAACCAATGATTTTATCTATTTATTCTCGTCTTCTTAAATGGTTTGATGAAAATAATATTCAAGCATTAACTATTAATATAAATACTAATACTAATACTAATACTACTACTACTAATAATAATAATACTAATGCATCTATTTCTCCTATTCCACGTTCACCAATAAATGGTAAATTCGTTCCATCATTTGTATCTATTAATAATCATAATAAAATATCTCAAACAGATGAACATGATTCTGAACAATTAAAACAATCTTCAATGAAAACAATTGAAGATGTTCTATCACATATCGAACAAGATAATACTCTTGATAAGCGTTATATTCGTGTTGGTTATACAGATCATTTTCTTGGTTTACAAGAAAAACCATATAATGATTTTGATTTTAAAATTGATGTATCAACAATAAATGATCGACATACGAATATATTTACTATACCTAAACATCGTATACAATATTTAAAATATATAAATGAAATTATTTGGGATAAAGAATCACGTATTGATTTAATATTTGGTTCAACTGGAAATCAACAAACAATTTATGATGTTATTAAACAAAATGAAAATCTTATTGAATCAAAAAATTCATCATCGTAAGTTTTCGATTGATTTTATAATGAAATATTAGAAAAAGAATTTTTTTTCTATCAGAATTTCTAATGATGAAAAAAATCTTGATATCGAACATAATTTATCAACAAAACATTATTTAACATTAAATGATGGTTTATATAAACCAAATTATTTATTATCAATACCAATAACTGATCCATCACTTATATCGAATTATATTACATATCGAGAACATCTACTTTCTACATATCCATCACTTTTTTCTTGTTCATCTTCACATATTCTATCAATTGATCCTGATTATCTTTATTTAACATTATTAACATTACGTCTTGAATCATCATTACAAATAGAACAATGTATTATAGCATTAAAACGTATTCAAGAAGAAATTCATTATCACTGTTCATATCCTGAACGTATTTGTTTAGAATTTAATGGTATTGATACATTTCATGGTAAAACATTATATATAAAATGTCAAGAAAATATTCGTCTAGAAAATTTACGAACATTAATTATTGAACGTCTTTGTGAACAAAAACAAAAACAAAAACTTAATGAAATATTTTTTGCTGGAAATTATCGAGAATTTATTCCACATATTATTTTATTTAAAAATAAAAGAAAATTTTCATCAATATATGAAAATGAAACAAATCAAATTTATTTTGGTAAACAATTTATAAATGCATTACAATTATCTTCAATTGGAACAAATGAAAATGAACAACAAAAAAATCATTGTATATTTAAACTCGATTTGAGTTAAAAAAAAGAAAAACAAAATAAAAAGATTTACAATCTTTTTATTTTATTTTTCACTTCGTGCACTGTGTGAAGCCCTTTACACTTCTCTTCCATATTGCCAAAGTTGCTTATCCTTTCTTTCTTTTTTTTTTTCAATAACGACGAGTTTTTGCCAAGCTAGATAGTATTCTCGTCAATTATCAAAACGCGCAAATACCCTTCTCGTCTTTTTTTTTTTTGAAAATTCTTTTTTTCCTTTTAAAATGAACAGTCTGTCTGTGTGTTAATATCAATACCTCTTTCTTCTTTCTTTTCTCTTCATGCCAATTGAATATGTAATATTAAGAATGATGATCATATTTTTTTTTTAAGTGGAAACAGAAAAGAACATATCGGTGACAGATGAA
>JAJEKB010012243.1:0-13438 GCA_022393335.1 Macrotrachela quadricornifera | reverse complement strand
ACACCAAATCCACTCGAAATTGTAAACTTTTTTGAGGATAGATATTGGTGATAAAGTTGGAGTATCATTACATTTTAAGTGAAGAGATTGGATTGCTCATGTGGATAATTTCACGATTTCGTGCCCTTACCCGGTGTAACGGTATTATGACACCACTCCGAACTTTCTATAGAATATGATCAAATGATTCATTTATCTCATTTTCATTCGAAACTTCATGCTTTATGATAACCTATTAGAGAAAAAAAGGTTTAAATGCAGCTATTAAAAGAGAAAACTAACTATCTTGGTCATCTCTCTGAAGCAAATATTATTTCTTCTTTTAAAGTTAAATAATCAATAATTTGATGCTCTAAAATTCCTAGAACTAAATTTCAACGACTTTTTGATATCTCTAACGAACAAAGATCACGATTATATACTATATAATATTATTTTGTAAATATGTGCGATGATCATAAGGTGATGCAGTATATTGTTCTTCATGGTACGCATCATTAATCGAATTCTCTGAAGGTTCGTCTGATATATCATCATCATCCTTGTCTGAATCATGTAAATGGGATGCAATTTCTTCCTCATTGTTATCAACAAGAGAATTTTTTAAAACTATCATTTTATTCGAAACTCTTTTGAAGAGATGGTTTAATATATGATTAACACTGTTCATCTATTTATGTAACTTATTGAGAATAGTAAGATAGAATATATATGTATTCATAACGAACATGTGATCTTTTATATATTCTTGCTGTCACGTAGTGAATTATTTTTTTCCCGTCCGCATCAGTATACAATTCTCCCTCCTTACCGGTTTTGACCATCGACAATTTTATGCTAATCACGTATTCAAATAAAAAATAGATTTTATTGCAGTCAGTGAATTCTACATCCAAAGTGACGGTACCTTCGCAAAAATTAAGTTTAGTATATTTGTATTTATATATTCTATGATGAAAAGTACACAAATTTATTCTTCAAATTTCCATCCACTGATATCTATTTTTATATTCTACCTATAAAATAAATTTTTGTTAGACATATCATATGAATTAATGTTTATAACTTTAAATAAGAATATATGCTGGTTTTTTAGTAATCAATTTTTATATGAAACAAATTTGTATTATTGATAGAAAACATTCATTTATCTTCAAACTCTCGGATCTTAATCAATAGTAAATTTTTGTTATTATAATGCTATAAATTTGAGTCAGATGAGATCATCTTTAGTGAAGATATTGAATATATTAGGTGTATTAGCTCTTTCAAGGTCAAATTTTGGATGGTCAGTTTTTGTCGATGCTGATGGTGCAATCGAATAGGTCTTGATCCAGATCACCATGCGCGAGGAACAAATCAACAATACTGGGATACTTCAAGGATGATGTGCCTATTTATAGGAAGCAAGTTGAGTATAATTTATAGAAAAGGTTTAATAATTAGGAAAAGATGAATTATTATCCATTTTTGAAAGAAAAATGATAGGGACCTGCGATTTTTGTAGTAGGATAGAACACAACATGGCACGTATTACTATGAAATAAGCGAGCCTTCAAATAATTTATTTCATGATAAATCTTTGAATGCAAACGCTAGAAGGTTGAAATTCCTTGGAGGATGAAAGATTTTGATTTTTAAATAGTGAAATCAATAGTTTGAATCGAAATCTACAATTTTTGACCACTTCTAGGTCTCTATCACTTATAATTCGAGAGTTTTAAGTGTCTTTTGCAAAGATATTTACTCATAGTTGTATACAAACCAAAATTTATAAAACATCCGATGACATGTAGATTTTTAGGTAGGTTGAGATATCTGACGGTATTTAATTCGAAATGATAAATCTCATAGTAATACGTACCTTGCTATGCTCTATCCAACAACGAAAACCGTAGGTCTCTATCATTTTTCTTTCAAAAGTCGTAAAAGTTTTGTCCTAGCGACTTATTGTCAAAAATAGATAATAGTTCTGTGATCAAAAAATAAAACAAAATGGGATATATGTCTCACTGATCCTGAAAGGGTTAATGCAGCAAAACTAGTAATAGTAATTAGGGTATATCTCTGCTCAAGAGTCCTGAAAAAACAAATCCTTCTAGACTTTTAATAACTCTGTAATCTATTGATTGAGTCTATAGCTGATTCAAATACGATTTGAAAGTTGGATATGTTCCCTCATCAGATTCAGTCAGATTTGAGTCGGTGCCTAGCCTTTTAGCTTTCTAGCATAGGGATTGAATCTTATACACATCTAAATGTCTGCCTGTGTTACATGGGCCAGTCGAAAACCGCTGATTGAGCGCGGTTAAGCTGTCATTTTGTCCGACTAGCTTTTACTTTTTATGAATCTCTGCCAACAACTTTTATTTTACATATTTTTAAAGGTATATTATTGTTGATTGAAATCATGACTTATTTTCAAGATTTCTTGATGAATGTTCATGTAGAATCAACCTATTGTAATATCCTCAACATATTCTAAAGACGCAATTCAAAGACTCAATTTAGCTTTTCGATGCTCATAAAATGGATCGATTAGATAAGCTCAAAGCCACATCATCAATGCAAAGGATTTTGTGTTATACCACTAAAAGTCACAACGAAGATTTGTTTGCATTGGTGGCTACATCATGAGAATAATTAAAAAGAATACATACTGATAAGAAGAGGCACAAAAAGAAATATTGAAAGAAAAGGTTATAAAAACACAACGAACAAAACAAAATAATAATAAAAAAGATAAGAGAAAAAAAAAAGAAAATGGATACATCCCCCATTTATATTCTTTTGAGGATGATGTTGATTCGTTTTGATAAAAAAATATTCATTCTACAAGATAGGATTTGTATCGATCTAACAATTACCATACACGACATCCACGTAAAAGCTCCACCGAGGTGATTGTTTTTTTTTTGTCTTTTGTAAAAATCATTCTAGATAATGATGTTATAAAAAAGAAATTTAAGAACTAAGATCAGTCACCTAACATGCTGAATCAATTTTTCAATTTATCTACGTTTGTTTTTTCACAGGGGTGAAGCTAGATGGTAATCGAGCCCGATTTTTGAATTTGCCTTTGTTTATTTTTAAAATAGGTTCTCCCAAAAATTCTTCAATTCGTTAATAAAAATGAAAATTCTAAGTCTTCTATTTCATCCAAAGAAAAACTGAAAAATCACACTCTGTGACGACCTAGTCCTAACTGTCACCTATACAATAAAACATATTCTTCTTTCTATTTTGAATCATTATGGAGAAAACCTTGCTCGCGTAAACGGTAAGCTCGAAAAAAAAATGATTTTGAGAAAAACGATATATCGTTGTTTCGACAAAAAGAATTATACTAGCTTATAGTCCAAAATATTTCTCAAACAGTGGCATCTCTGAGGGCAGGTAAGATCCTAAAGAAAAGCTTCTTTATTTAAACGATATACTACGAAATATAGATTCTGAAAAAAAAAACGCTAAAATAAACTGTAGAACTCGTCTTTCCAATCGAAATATTTTAGATTTTTACGAAACATATGCCTGTTATATATCGGTATATTTAAGAGAACATCGATGTAGAACTGAACACTTGAACAAATCGCAAAACTTTCTCATAAAACATTTTGAAAGGATTCAAGTTTCTATCAATAAATCGATCCAAATTCGACTGTAGGACTTCAAGGATAGTTTATCAATTCATGTATCTGTTAGATATTTAAACTTTCTAATCAATTCAAATTTTTTTTCATACATTGTATCATTCATTAGTATCCCTTTCATCTGTTTCTGAAAGAACCCTATTGTTATTTTTAGTATGTTTATCGATTATTTTAATTGTTTTTGAAATACACATAACTTTAATTACAGGTTCACGCACAATCTTTTCTCGAAATATTGAATCCTCGGAGTTAAATTATGTATTGCGTAAGCTCAACTTACGAGAGAACATATTTAAAATGTTCAAGTCCTTTAGACTCCGTATTTTAATCATAAGTAAACCTCGATAAAACCTAAGAAACCTGAAAATAATGAATTCCTTTACGTCTTTATTTTTCAGATGTCGAGATTTTGAGCCGTTTTATCATAGCAATCAGAGTTTTCAATAAAATTATACTTTTCAGTTTTTGTCTGAAGCTTTCCCACATCAAGATCTCAAATAGACTAAACTTTTGTACAAAGTTTTGGACATTGTACAATGCGTAGATATTTTGAAAGATTCATAATCTGGTAATGATGCTGTTTAAAAATTCTAAAACTTTGTGCACAGTTTAGCCTATATGGGATTTTGATGTGGGCGAAGTTTCAGACAAAAACTCAAAAATATAGCTTTGTTGGAAATCTTGATTATTATGAGGATGACATCTCAAAAATAAAGGCGCAAAGGAATGAATGCTTTTCAGATCTCTTACATTTTGTCGAGATCTACTTATGGCCAAGAGATGTACTTCAATATGCTCCCTCGTAACTAAACTAACTAAAATGATCAGATAAAATATAATCTTAATGAGTTCTTAAACAGTTCATCGGATCACAGTATAATAAAGTAAACAAGTGCGAACTGGAACTACTATAATCTGAAAATGTTCCATCATTAAACTAAAAGCCATCAATGCTTTACTATTTCTAAATCAGTTTTCAATCATTTTTCAGTAGATTGAATAGCATATATGTATGAAAACGAATACTTCAATTGATCTGATAAGAAATTTTTAAATTGTATCATCCTTTTATATGAACGTTTTCTTTTTATTGGATTCGAATTAATGAAGTAGAATGATATTAATGAAATTGTATGTTAATTTGTTGCTTTATAGAGTGAATTAAACTTTGAATAGTATGTTGAATCTAAATTGAGAACATTTCTATCGATCACTTCCATAATAAATAGATCCTTCACTCTCGACAAGTAGATAACACGGTAAGATATTAAGCTTAACCATTTAATCTTATGGTATTTTTGATTAGAATAAATCCAGCAATCACACCAAAAAAATTGTAATCTATATTTGAATAATGGTCAGAACAGAGTGTTGACGGACCCAACTTTTGATAGAAACCATAAGAGAAAAACGATCGTTTTTGCTGTACTGACAATGGAGGTCTTTGCATTGTCCATAAAAAAAATGGAACATATTTTGGTCAAGCGAAAGCTCTCATCTTTAAACTAACAAAGTTAAAATATTAGCTCCTTTTGACTTGTCTTAAAGGAGATATTTGAGCTTTATTTTACTTACAGTGTTTGGAATACTCGCAATTCAAAATTGTAGTAGAATTTATTTCTTTTTTCATAACATCTAGATAGAACTTGCTGAGTTACAACGGAAAAATTATGTTTCAAATTCTAAAAAGAAATGTTTAGAAGATTTTATGAAGGGTCCAAATGAGCGTTATTTATTGCGTAAGGGAAAGTAGACTCAAAACTGCGATCCTTCCTAAATTTTTTATAAACCACGTTTTAAAATTTGAAACAGATTTTTTAATGCAACTCAATGAGCTCTATCCAACTATCACAAAAGAAACGCTACTGAAATTTTGAATTGTGAACATCCAACATATACTGTAAATATAGTGAAACTCGATGGTAGATTACATTGGGCCTTCTTTGTTTGAGTGTGAGAATTTTCATTTGATCGAAATATCTTCCAATTTTTTTATGGTAACACAAACATTGCCGTTGTGAGTGGCTTTCAGTTCTCCTTATCACTCACTTTCAGTCGCAACACTCTAGGAGAGAAATCCAATATTGTAGAATAAACTGTAGAAGATTATAATTATTATAACATACAACAATTATTTCTGCAAATGCTTTCCAATATGTTTCCATTTTAGAATCCTATCATATACGTTACGAAAAATCTACTATGTTAAAATTAATGGCAAAGGGCTATTTCATTGTCCTTCTTCTTGCCATCAGCAGCTACACTGTCTCTGCTAATATGTGCCCGATTGGCACTGGACTATGTGGTAATCGGTGTTATCAATTCGCCTCTCAATATTGTATTAGTGGACATGTGTGTCCTCAAGGATATGCAGTATGTAATGGAAACTGCTATAATCCCTCTATTCAAGCTTGTGCTAATCGCAACATATGTTCGTATGGATATCGATTATGTGGTAGTGAATGCTATCGACCCATTAATCAGTGTTGTATTAATGGCCATATATGCCCTAAAGGCAATTCACTATGCAATGGAAACTGCTATAATCCTTCTATTCAAACTTGCACTAATGGTATCATCTGTTCTTATGGATATGGACTATGTGGTAATGAATGTTATCGATCGGCCACTCACTGTTGTATTAATGGACATGTATGCCCTACAGGAAGTACATTATGCAACGGAAACTGCTACAATCCTTCTATTCAAAGTTGTAATAATGGAGTTATCTGCTCTAGTGGATATGGACTATGTGGTAGTCAATGCTATCAACTTACTACTCAAACTTGCGTTAATGAACGTCTATGTCCAATAGATAATCGACTATGTAATGAAAATTGTTATAATCCCTCAAATCAAATTTGCACTAATGGTATCATCTGTTCTTATGGATATGGACTATGTGGTAGTCAATGCTATCAACCTACTACTCACTGTTGTATCCGAGAACATGTATGTCCTAAAGGATCTGGACTTTGTGGTTCTCAATGTTTTAATCCATCTTCTGAAATGTGTATTAATGAAATAATATGCCCCACTGGTTGTGGATTATGCAATAATCAATGCTATCAACTCTCTGCTCAGATATGCATTAATGGACATTTATGTCCTAGAGACAACCGAATATGCAATGGAAATTGTTATAATCCCTCTATTCAAACTTGTACTAACGGTATTATTTGCTCTAATGGATACGGATTATGCGGTAGTCAATGCTATCAACTTACTGTACACTCCTGTATTAATGCACATATATGTCCTAGAGGATCTGATCTTTGTGCTTCTCACTGTTATGATCCAACCAATCAAATTTGCAATAATGGAATTGTGTGCTCCAATGGATATGGATTGTGTGGTAATCGTTGCTATCAGCGTACTACTCAACACTGCATTAGTGGACATGTGTGCTCTCAAGGACATGGACTATGCAATGGAAATTGCTATAATCCATCTGTTCAAACTTGTAATAGTAGAACCGCCTGCTCTTATGGATATGGACTATGTGGCAATCAATGCTTTCAACTTGCCAGCCAATGTTGTATTAGTGGACATATATGCCCTAAAGGCAATGCATTATGCAATGGAAACTGCTACAATCCGTCTATTCAATCTTGTAATAACAGAGCCGCCTGTTCTGATGGATATAATCTGTGTGGCAGACGATGCTATCAAACCACTACCCAATGTTGTATTAATGGACATATATGCCCTATAGGATTTGGACTTTGTGGTTCTCGATGTTATAACCCTACTGCTCAATCCTGTTTCAGCAGAAGAATCATTTGAAAGTTTATGAACAAAATTTTGAGAAGTTGAAAAACAATTAACTTATAATGTAGCTTGCTAGTAATTTTTCAAATCTTTAGCTCCAGAATTCCTTGAAAACATTAAAATGTCCCTTTTATTATAAACTTAATTATATATTAATTTGTATTAACAGTTTATTAATAATCTTTTAGCTACGGATGACTAAAATATGCGTCAGAGCTAGAGGATATAACAAAAACTCAGTATTTTTTTCTATTCAAGCTATTCATTCATGCACTATCAAAAGATAAAGATGTAAAATTTCTAAAACAAGTAGTGAAATTCTTTCACAAGAGCATTGAAGTGCAAATCAGGAATCTTAGAATTAATCGGTTTAGTTTCGTGCAGGGAAACACACTGATATCTTGGTATAGACATGTTCCATGAATGAAAAAGAAATGAAAAGCTTTTGTTTTCAAATATCTTTATTTGTTTAATTTACTATCGTAATGGTGGACGAGTGAGAACGACATAAATT
The DNA here is from genome assembly GCA_022393335.1 of Macrotrachela quadricornifera. Lineage (NCBI taxonomy): Eukaryota > Metazoa > Rotifera > Eurotatoria > Philodinida > Philodinidae > Macrotrachela > Macrotrachela quadricornifera. The sequence goes on along the minus strand of JAJEKB010012243.1, from coordinate 5,503 downwards.
CTGAGCACAATCGTGGCAGATTTGTCGAATTTTTCTTCCAATCCATGCTGGATATAGATAACATCTTTTTTTTTCTTGATTCGGATTCTTATTCCCACTAAGTTCTTCGACATTACTCGAACGAAGATGATAACCAAGGGAAAGTAAAGCAAGTTTCATTTTTTACATAAGACGCGGTTCTTGAATGCGATGTCGGTTTTGCGAAACTGTCAAATCTATATTAAGTTGCTATGAGAAGATGCAACGAATATTTGTCCTTTTACTATTCCACATAGGGTTCTGACATAGCCAAATTGTTATTGCATTTAGTACGACAATATCAACCAATGCATCCATGCCACGTTTTGTCTGATAGTATTCATGGATTACACACGATAGTTTTTTCTCTTCGTTAAATGTTTCAGTACGTTCATATGAAGATGATAAGATTATAGCCACCTTTCTTCTCTCTTTCGCTTGACAAGATAACAACATGTGTGGTCCAGAAAAATAAAACCAAGAGGAAAACAGTTTTTTCCGATATGCTTTCAACTAATTGGGCAAAAACAACCGTCTTTGTTGTGACACTGCATCCTTGCTTTACATTGTTTGGCAGTTGATCAATCAAATTAAGAAGTACACTGGTAGCAGGATTGTTCTGTAACGCACTATCCTTTTTTCCGGCTTACAGATCAAGCGACAATACATACCGATTATCAGTGCCACAAAAAGTCCAAAACTTTAGCCCGCACTTAGTAGGTTTTTTGACATATACTGTACAGAGCAACAACGACTACGAACTAAAACTAATTGTCACTAATCGACGATCTTGTCTCACTTTTTTCCAGATTCTTATTTTTCTCTGTTATCAGACAAGATTCCTTTTGAGAGGAAAGAAATAAGATTTTAACCAGAAGTTCAAGCGAAAAGAATCTTGTCTGATTACTCAGGAGTAAAAGAACCAGACAAGAGTGACAAGATACTTCAGATTTTTTAAAAGTTCAGACAAGAATCTTTTTCTTTTCATCTCGAAAATAATTTTGATTGAAGTTCAGGTAAGCTTCTTTTTCTTTCTTTTAAAAAATTCTTATCTGATATTCAAGATCAATAGCATATGATGTCATTGTTCAAACATATAAATATAGTAGACGTATGATCGTTACTTATTCATTTATCGCTGTGACGGTCGCACACGATTGTATTATTGTCGTTTAAACCGTAAGTCACTTTTAAAAAAAAACTCATTTTTTTCTTTCATTTAGATTCATCTCAACGATACAATCAAAGGTAAGTATTTTTATTTAGATGTGACTCAACGGCACATTCCATAGTAAGTTTTTTTTTAATACTTTTTATATTTTCTTATTATTTTGAATGATAAAAATATTATTCAAAATATTTATAATAAATTTTATTTTTTTCAAAAGACCTATTGTGATTGCGATTATTTTTGAAAAGTTTGTGTTTAGAAGATGGGATGGAGGTGACAATAGGTCACCCCTCTCTTTACTAATTAGATGCTTATGCTTGTACTATATCAAACGACGTCATATGTGATAGTATCATTATACAAAAGTATTGATGTTAGCATTAGATTCATGCAATACTAAGACTAAGCCCACACCCGTATTTGTATCACAAGAATTATTAAAAGACTTCAAGAAATCAAGAATCATACAAGAATTGCAAGAAAAAAAGAATTAGACAAGAAGACAAGATCGTCGATTAGTGGTTCATCTAGAGTAGTGGCGTAACCAAGAATCTGGCGGTGCCTCATGCTAATTAAAAAAGGCTCAATATATATTATTTTAATTTTTCATAGAGCTCAAATTAGGTGCTAAATTTTCATTTTCTCAAGAGACAGTACATTCTATCCATACTTTCATTAAATGTGATCATATGAACAGAAAAGTAAATTAACGCCAGTTATTTCAACATTATTCGACTATTCTTGTGCTGAAGTGTAAAAGCACCAAGTATCCTTTCATAATCAAGAGAAAAATCTCTCTTACTGGGCAATAAAGACAAGGCACTTACGAAGAAACATCGCTAGGTATCATTCTCCGATTTCAATAAATTTTTATCCACAGATGCTCTATAGTGCCCTAGTCAAAACCCTGAAAGGATTCAGGTTCCTATTGGAATATGGCGAAGTTATTGGATTCCCAATATGACTATTTCCAAAACATCCCAGTGGAGGATCTTAGGTATGAAAAAATCGCATTTTTGAACTTTGGTCTAAAACTCCACGCATACAAAGGTCTTAACTAGACTAGCTTGTCTAGAAAAATTTAGAAGTTTTGAACAAAGTCTTATCGAGATGTAGAACTTTTAAATTTCCAGTCCTTCTTTACAGATAGTATATATAACACCCATTGTTTGAAAGCTTCGTATCTTGCCGAGACTTTGGTTGAAGATCTTTGTATGTGTGGAATTTTAGGTCACAGTTCAAAAATGCGATTTTTTCATATCTAGGGTCTTCTACAGGGATCTTTTGGAAATAGGCATATTGAAAATTCAATAATTTCGCTTTATCCCAATAGAAACCCGAATCCTTTCAGGGTTTTGACTAGGGCTCCATGGAGTAACTGTGAATAAAAACTCATTGAGATCGGAGAGGAGCAGCTGGCGATGTTGCCTCGTTAGTCTAACGCCAGATATAGTGTTGCGTGCGGTAGTTTTGATAAATTTCATTCTACTGAAAGTTCGTTCTGTTGTGTCTAATGATACAGGGATAGTCATAGCACTCATAAGAAGGGTTATGGCAGTAGGAAATGCTTGTTGTAATGATAAAATTTCAAGATATGAATCAACTATATTTTCTGATTTCGAATGCTCCTGCATAGGTTTTCACACTTGAATTTCATTGATAATAATCGAATATCACAAGTAATATAATACATTAATTTTTTAATTGTTGTACATCTAAAAATGCTGGATTATCAGATGTTAAATAAGAAATACCACTAAGGATTTCTATATTTGTTTTGGAAAAATAGCACTTTCATATTTGCTTTTACTATTGATTTCTTCATGTTTAACAAGTGTACTCATAATTGAACAATTTTAAAATTTTGTAGAAATTGCTCGTCTTCTTCGTTGTCACACTATAGTATTTGTTCCATTTGTGAACGATCGAGTTTGATTTTTTGAAATATTAATAAGGAGTCACTTATTAATTTCTTTGTATTGTATATCACAATGTTAAGTCGATATCTTTGGTTGATGATGTTAAAAAAATTAAATAGAAGATCACGACGATGTATATTTATGTAAAAAAATGCAAGTTATATATATATGATGATTATTCATCTATAGGCAGTGATGTGCATAGAATATCAATAGAGATGATATCCACAAAAAGAAATCTAGGTAAAAGATATCGAAAGGGGATAACATTTGAAGAGACGTCTCAAAATGTAAGAAAGGTTAACTAATACATTTTGGAGATGATATTATGAAATGATATCTACAGGAACGCATCAAAATGAAAAAAATGTTCATCAAGCGAAAAGAAATAATAGACATGAAGTAAACTGAGTTTATGAGAGGAGTATATTACAACATAACAATACAGATAGAAACAAAAAACTAATTTTACATCAGACGCTACTTTGTTATCAATTAGTCTGGAATTTATTCTGTAAGTATCACCCATTAACAGATTTTCGAGGTCGCGCAGTCAGCATAATAAGGCAAAAAACTAAGGGCAAATTTTTATTTTCATCCCATTTCTTTTTCGGTGTCCGGGCTAGCCTCCTCTCCCCCCCCCCTCCCCCTTAGTTACGCTACTATTCTCCAGACTTGGTTCCATGTGATTTTTGGTTATTCGATCTAATCAAACAAAATCTAACGGATCAAAATAGTTCACAAGCTTTGCATCGTGCTGTAACCAAAATCATGAACTCAATAAATAAAAATGACTATAAAAAAACTTTTAATAAATGGCTTGTACGAATGTAATAGTGTGTAAATAATCAGGGCAACTACTTTGAACATTTGATGAAATAAAATCTTAAATAACCTGCTTCTGTATTTTTTTTTCTTCAAACTCTCACTGCTTTTGGTAGGCCCTAAGTATAATAAAGAAATTTTCTTGATTTAGTCTATGTTCTTTTTTTTCTGATCTTATGGTTAATCTTATATCTTTACTTATTATATAGACGTCCCAAGTTGATCGATCAATCCAACATTTGTGTCCTATCAGATCCTATATAGAATCGAAAAGTCTGATTGGAGAGATGTCGAAGAGTTTAATCTAATGCTGGTTAGATGAACGTTCATCAAATTTATAGCAATTGATATTTTGCCAACAGAATCGGGCACAATTTAGTCACTGGGAATACTATAGAATTCTGTAGGATGGCCAGATTTGTGAATCTGGAGTAAACAGCCGACCTGCTACCCCATTTTGATAGAGTCCTATTGTAAGAGTAAAACATACTTTTGTTCAACTCATACAAGAGAGGACTCTAGAAAATGCTGAATTATCTCGAATAACATTATATTTTATCCTTACAATAGAAATGTATCAAAACGAGATTGCAGATCAGCTGTTCACGCCCGTATAATATCTCATAAATAAACTTGTTTCCAAATAAGAGTCAAAATATTTGACTGTTATATTAATATAACTCTGATATAGACTCCGAAAAATTCTATCTTCGTGATTCCGAATCTATTTTCTATTGCAAATATAAAATTAATTTTTTTGATTGAATAATGAATTATATTTGTTAATTTTCGTATGATCATGAAATTTAAAATAAATAATAATATAAAAAAATTCGAAAGAGAATTTATTTCTTCATTTATTCTATAATATTCAAACATAATAATAATATTAATAAACCTATACAAAAAAAAACAAACTTTATGATTCTTAATAAATTTTTTTATATATTATTAAATTTCTGTCATATAAAAATAAGATTTCATGTAAAATTAAAAATTAATCTTATATATATTTAATTCATTTTCAAATTATATTTTTAATATAAATAAATAAAATATTTTTTTTATTTAAAAAAAAAAGCGTCATCTATATATAAATAATATAAAAAAAACAATTCTATATAATTTGATAGGTTAATATATGTCTATATGCATATATATACTATAAACAAACAATGAATTGTGTGTAATATATTATTATTATTATTGAATAAATATAAAAATGCCTCAACATAAATATAAAGTATATGTAAATGCTCGTTTTGATGTTGTTTGGCAAAAACTTTTGGATAAAATTGATAATCCACAAAAATATGTTGAAGGTATTCGTCATGTTGAAATGTTAGAAAAAGAATCTGATCATTGTATAAGATTAACTCAATTTGAAAATATGCAATGGCAAGAATTAAAAGAATTAATTGTTGCAGATAAAGCAAGTGGAATTATTGTTTATCGTTTAATTGATCATCCTTATTTTCAAGGTGAAACAATTAATATTTGTAGATCAACAAATCAAGTTTATCATTCGGAATTAGAATATGAAATAAATTGGACTTTAAAAGATGAAAAT
>JAJEKB010012239.1:0-22262 GCA_022393335.1 Macrotrachela quadricornifera | reverse complement strand
GCTTTTGAAAATATCTATCAAATGAGTAATGCTAGATTGAGCAAAAATATTGTAGTTACTTCCAAAAATTAAAACTATCTCAAATCCTTTTGAGGTTTTTATAAGAGCACTATGTAGTATCTTCAAACAAAGTTTCATCGAAATCGGAGGGGGGCACCTCGGGAGGTTCCCTCGTTAGTTGTATTAGCGTGTTCTTAGGCAAGAGAGACTGACTCGTTTATAATCGAATACATGTGGATCAATACAAAAGTGCTTATTCTCTGATGGAACTAAAAAAAATATTCGAGAAAGAATTTTCCTTTTAAACTGCAAAAACAGTCAAAAAATTGTGCAAAAAAAATAAAAACTGCTTGATAAGTCTTCCGAGAAAGAATAAAATCCGGATTGTGATAACTTATATTTAAGACTCACTCTCACAAAATACAAGAACAAATAATGATCGAAAAGAGCCATCAATATTCTGAAAGCAATTAGATAGTAAAAAATGAACATGACATAAAAAAATCAGCATTGACATAGACAGGAAATTTAAAACATAGTTCTAAGTACATGCAACAAAAAAATAATCAAACACATGAAAAAATGTAGTAAAACGACATAACGTTAAAGGGGAAAACAAAAATTATTTGGTCAGTTTCAGTGATTCGAAAAGGACAAAATATTTTTGCTCAATTTCATCTTCTATTAGCATTGTAAAGCGCTTCAAATTTCAGATAACACGTACTTTTCACTATATTCAAACGAGTTTGGACCTACACATACCTACTTTTTAGTTAGTTTTTGAGAAACGTATGTCTTTGTAAAAACAAGAAAAAATAAAGAATTAATTCGTATAGCTTTTTCCAAATTTAGATCTGTATGCTTCAACAAGAGCTTTTCCCTTTGAAGAGCCCCCAATATTCCTTAATATCTCTTCAGTTACTAAATCTGTCAACATCTGAGAGCCTGCGGGAGAATTTATATCTAGCATTTCAGATCGTCCCTTTGATTTTCTGGCAATCTCTTTGAAACTCTGTTCTGCTCCCGCATCGACAAAATATGCATGGACTGGAATATCATTCGAAATCAATTTCGCTAATTCATCTTCATAGTAAGTGGCATTTGCAAATTTTGTATTTTTCCAGTAATTTTCTCCGAAGCTAGCTCTCTTTGATTGCACTTCCGCTTTTGTATTTGGAGACGCATCGCCTATCAAAATTACTTGTGTGATTGGTTCACGCTCATATTCTTTATATGCGTACCATAAACCAATCTCAATGGCTTCATTGCCCCAACCACCTTCGACCTCAATATTATTTATGAAGGTACGTAAATTATCTGGTTTCGTTTCCCAAGGAGATGCTTGCAGAATTTTATCTTCTCTACTATTATAATTTCGATATACAACGAACTGAATCTGAAATGAGTCCGAATTGATATTATAATCTTTCAAAATTTGAGAAGCACGTTCAAACATAGTGCTCACTGTACTTTTACAACTATTCAACAAATGGACCATTGATCCAGTAGCATCCATTAGACAAATAGTTCGTGAATTCGAAATGAGATCTGCTCCTTTATTTTCTTCGATTAAAAATGCTCGAACAGCATTAGTATCTCTAGAATTAAGACTTGATAAGAATTTTTGGGCAGCTTGATGTTTTTCTCTTGCATGCTCCACATGCTTTCTATTAGTTTCATACTTTGTCTTGAATAAATCGGTACGCATTGCATCCAGAAGTTCATATATGGTATCAATTTTTTTTGGTTGCATAACAGTATTCCATAGTCTAACTAGAAGACTTTTACCTTGTTTCACGTCTGTGATGTTCTCCTTTGTAATATGAAATTTTTCTAGATCGTGATCAAGAAGCACCATACTGTAAGACCCAAAATCACCTTGTCTCGCTGTTCTACCTTTTATTTGCATCTCTTCCGATAATTCTTCTGATAGAAATGTTTGAATAACATGAGTACCACCATTCAAGGCAACAGATTCATCATAATATATAAAATCAGTTCCCCTCCCAAATATTCTTGTCAGTAAAGTTATTTGACCGGACGCAGTTGCACGTTTTATTAAAGTCTCTTTTTCTTCTAGTGATGCTTCCTCTGTTAATTTAGCAACCGATTCTTTAATAGGTAACAATGCTGGTGACTCATAGAATTCTTTCAATGTTTTTTCTGAATCAAAAAAAACTAAAACCGCACGTGTACCTTCAGCTTTTCCAACTAGCCTTACATCAATTTCTCTCTTAATAACATTAAAATAATCATCACTAGTCTCAATCATAATATCATCTTTCTCTGTAAATTTCAGATTATTTCTACCAAATACTGACGGAGAATATGTATTCTTAACAATTTTATAGACATTTTGTATTACGTCCTTTTCAGGATCACTTAAAGTTTCTAACGTTCCTGTTACACCCATAATATACGTGAATTGCAGTGGTATTTCAGCGTATGAAAAACTACCACATTTTATATAAATACTCACATTTTCTTCTAAACTTTTTCTACTTATTTTACCTTTTTCGTGCTCCAAATAATATGCAAATAAAGTTTTGTACCTATACACAACATTAAAGACAATATTATCCTGTTCGATATAGCCAATTTTATCTTGTGCAACATGATAGTCATGAGATTCGAAGTTATTTAGATCGTAAAGCATATCTTTGACAGCTTCACAATTAATGGTTCCCAATCTTGAAACCTTTGACAACAAGCTTGATATTCGCTTCTGGCTTTTACTTGCTTCAAGGTCAATTTTAATTTTCTATTTTCCCACATATAATTAGCTAAGGCTATTATAGTGGGATCTCGCAAACTGACTGATGGTGTGTAAAGATTGCCATAAAATTCACGACTGAAAAAAACATCGACTTCATCAATCAACAATATTTTCGCACGTTCAATAGGTTGACTATTTTGCGTAGAAACATTCGTGTTTGTAGAAATCATCTGTTCTACTATTTCACGTATTTGACCATTTTCATTAATCACTCTCTCACAAAGCTTCTTGAAAGTACCATAATGAATACGACTCAACAAACCCAACGAATCAAATAACGGTTGAAATGCATTGTAGTCTCTCTGACTCAAGTATTCACTGTAGCATGCAGAATATACATCGAAGTCAAGCAACGCAAGTACAGCAGCTGCAACCCCTAATGTTATGGATTTGCCCTCGCCAGTTCCTATCTGTACCAAATTATTTCTCAATTCTTCTTTCTTATCACCAATGCCAAGCATGCGAAATATAGAGATTACTTGCGCTGCATGGGGCTGAAGAAGATAATTAGCTTTATCTGAAGAGTCCTCTGCTTCAAAAAAATGGTCAGCATTGTTTAATGTCCATAAAGCAAAAATATGTGCTAATAACTTTGGAACTGTGGTTCTTATATTTTTATTCCATAGAACTTTGTTTGGTGATTGTTTAACATGCCCGACAATTAGTTTAGTGTTATAAATGAGTTCATGTAATTCTAAGTCTGGCTTCAGATATTTTTTGATCAAATCATGATAGATTTCATCAAATTCATTAAATCTTTTTCTCAACAAAGATTCGTCAACATTGTCTCCCCTAATATATTTTAACACATAATCTATATCATGTTTTCTAGTTTTTTCATTGAATAGACTCAGCGAGAAACCTTGAAATGCTTTATGCTCAGCAATAATACTTTGACCTACACCACTTTTATCTTGAAATAAAATTGTACCGATTTTTGCAAAAACTTTGACATCATTTGTCAATATTTTATATTGATGGAGCAAGTTATCTATGTATTTATTTATTCTATCCTTACATGAAGGAATATTATTGGCAGCGTGTTTCATATGTATCAAGACCTGACTAATCTTTTCAACTTTTTTCTCCTGCACAGCAGAAATTTCCCAACTTTCAATTATGTCATAAAATGCCTTTTCAACTTTATCAATATTTTCAAAAATCCTATCGTGTTTTATTTTCATTTCTTTTTTAAATGTAACCAAATTGCTATAGTATAAACTAAACATGTCGTAATCCTGTCTTTTCAATATGAATAATGTTGAAATTTTTTCTATCAACTTCTCAGCAGCAGAACATATTTCTGCGACCTTTTTGTCTAATAAATCTAGATATTCTCGTTGGAGTTTACTGATATCAATATTGAGTATATGCTCAGAATGTATTTTAATCTTGCTCAAAGTGGAAAATTTTTCATTTAATTTCCTATAAAACTCATCTCGACGTTTGCTAAATTCTTTTGTTTCGTTGTTGATAAGATTTTCATTCTTGAGTTCGTCTACTAATTCTATAATCTTACTCGATGCTCTCTCTCTTATCTGTGAATAAGATGTGATATCTCTTATAGCCATCATAATATTATTTACTGACGATCCTCTGTCATTATTGATATTAGCATAATCTCGCATGTTTTCAAAAAAAGAATCCCATTTCTTCATAGTATCAAGAGAATCTATAAGTGCGATAATATTTCTTTCTTTTAAAGCATCTTTGTAATTTTTCTGAATTATCCTAAGGTGATCTATAAATTTTTCTTCCAACTTGAGAAGGTTTTTGTTGAAATCTTCTGGAAACATGTAGTTCAAAATCGTCTTATTTTCAAATTTATCCCTAAACTTCATAAACTCGATTAAACAACTGAAAACCATGCTCATCTCGCTCGTTATATCGTTTGTCATTGATGATGTTTTCGTATCGAAAAATTTATTTATAAAACAATTGTATGCTTCTTGAAATGTTGTTTTTAATAAAGACCTTACATCTGAGCATAGTTTTCTAATTTCAACGATAATCTCTCCCAATTCAACATCGGCATCATAAAGTTGTTTTACAAAATATAATGCTTCTCTGATATGATTTTTTTGGATATTTTCATTTATTTTCGATTTAATCTCCTGAAATTGTTTGCGCGCAAGTTCTTGACCCTTATTAGTATAAGACTGCATGCCTGGTAAATTTTTATATTTTTGAATAACATTTTTAATATTGCTCAGATTTCCACTACTAATTTCATTATTTAATTCATCTTCAATATTTAGAATGTTTCGATGAATATTTTCTTTGCAGTGCTTTAATTCCACTTCAAGTGAACCTTTTACCCTTTCTGGTAAATATTTGATTGCAGACTCGAAATTTCTTATGTGCTGATTATCTGGATTTGGTGGCTTTTCCAATGTCGCTAGTTTTAGTTCTTCTCTGAATTTAGCGACAATTACCTTCTGTATACTTTTTAAAGCTTGGTCATATATTGGATTTGTATTTTTAACTTCGTCGAATCTCTCAAAAATGTCGGTTGGTGGATCCCAAATATAATCGGAAATATTCAATTCTGAATATTTTTTAACCGAATCTTCCAACACAACTGTTTTTTGTGTTTCTCGCAATTTTTCGATCTCTCGAGCAACATTTGAGGTACAATATTTCCCTAACAAAGTACGAACGACCACTATCGATTCAATTTTTTTATCTGCTTCATAAAAGTTGTTTGCATTGAAATTAGCATTTACCCTTTCTAAGAAAACTTTCATTTTTTCTTCGATTAACCTTTCGACCTCTTTCAAAGTTTCATCAATTTGAATTAAGATCGGTACATCAAGATGGGTAGATATAAACTGTTTTGCTGTTTCTATTTGCTTCAAATGTTCTACTATGGCTCTTATGTCTTTAATTTCTATCTCATTCCCAAGTGTAATAGCTAAATTTATCGTTGTGTCAATCAAATTTTTTAAGCCATAGTTGAGTGAATGTCTAGCTTGTTTATAAAAATGTTGTCCTACCTCACTTGACGATTGTAGTAGTACCATTTCTCTAGCGACTCGTTCATAGTCATTGGTTTTAATCGCATCTATTACTTTCTCGCAAACATCGGTATTCTGTACGAAGAAAATATTTTGATACTTAAAGTAGATATCGATATATTTTTCACCTTCCAAAAATTCGTCTAATTTGCTTAAAGCTTGCGCAATGAACAGCTTATTAGTTAGCACATCTGTCCGTTGTATGATACGAAGCTGTTCCATTTCATTTGACAATTCAAATTTATAATCAGTTAAATCTCTTTTCCACTTGTCAATTACTTTTTGATTCGATAAACAAGAAAATACACGACTATGTTGAGTCTTTAATTCATCTATTTCTTGTAGACGATTGGATAGTAGTCGTGCTTTTTTTAATGTAATTTCCTTAGTTTCATTTGGATATTGTTTGATACTTTCAAAATAGTTTTGCATTTCTATTTGAGTGCTAAGATAAAACTGCCTTACAAACTCTTCCAAATCATTTGATATTAAATCATTTTGAGATAATATTGGAGCTTTTGTACAAGCGTCCAAATAATAAAAAGCTTTTTCAAGTTTATTAATATCGAAAGTTGGGTAATCTTGGTGTTTATACTTCTCTAAATTAAAGGTGTCTTTGATCACAATAAATACATTACTGATCATTACCTCAAACCATATGTTCACTTCCTGTATGAGTTGACTTATATCCTTAACTATTTTCTCTATCGGTTTCATTTTATTAATTTCAAATATAATTTTGGAGACATGCTGAAGTTTATTGTAATTATCAAGATCTAAATTAATCGCCATAACAGATTGCGACAATTCTTTAACATGATAAATGATCTGTTCTTCGATATTTGCTATTACTTCTGAATAAACTTCAGGTCGATACACCCTAAACCATTCTACACTTTTCAGTCTAGACAAATGTTCTGTGAGTTTAACATAATCAATTCGTTCTTCATCTCGAAAGAACGCTTTCAATATGTTTTCAACCTCTCTTTTTAATTCTCTTATGCATCCACAAACTTTTTCCAATATACTAAAATAGGATTGAGATGTTTTCAATTCAATGATAGGAATAGTTCTTATCAAATCTATTTGTTTCATTGATTGTTCCAATTTTTCAAAAGGATTTTCTTTCTCAAGTTGTATATCAATTTTTTTAACAAATTGATTAAAATAGTCACATATCTTTAATATTAATGTGTCATATATTCCATGAACTTTTTCAATTGGAATATGTTCTTGAAGAGAGTATGTATTTTTAACAGAGTCTAACATACCCATGCAGTCGTTCAATCGATCTATGTCACTTTTTTCCAGTTTTTCTTGTTTGAATAAATCATTTAGCTTTTCTATAGTATCTTTGAGATATTCAAGAAAATAATCCTGGAACTGCGCATATTTTCTTTCAATGTTCTTGCGATCTAAGTGATCTGGTAACGTTGTTTGAGCTTCGTATAATTTCGTCATCTCATTGACACTCTTTTCAAAGTCCTGAGACAACACGGATTGTTGAAAAGAGCCAATTAGGCTTTCGAGTTTTCTATCGAAAATTTGACACACATTCCTATATTTAATAAGAATATCTGGAAAAGCATCGGAAAGAAGTTTCAATGTGTCTAAACTAGCTTTTACTGACGAGTCATCAATACTTTTCTGTTCTAAATTTTTGAGCAAACTATCGACTTGTTCATTCATATATTGAATAAATGCACTACTTGAAACGACTTCCTTTCCTAAATGTACATTCCTTAGATCTTCTGTGAGCATAGCATGTTGGATATAAGCTTGTAATTGGTCAATGACTTCAGCGTTTAACACTTGTTGGTTCACAAGGCAACGATCCAACACGTCTATACTTTCTTGATACTCTTGGTTGAGGTGCTTACTGACATATCGAATACAATCATGGTAAATTTGTTTGATGTAGTCTACTTCAAGCAACTCGCTTAATTGTTTCAGTTGATCCAATTTATATTTGACAAATAAATATTCAGAACGCTTTGTTGCAGACATAATATTGAACTGATGTCTGCTTACTTGTTCTTTTACAATAGTTTTCGACTTTTCTGTGATGAAGAATTGGAAAACTTCTTCAGGATGCGAAATTGCAGCAGATTTTGCTAGTTCATCAAGAATTTCTCCGGGGTCATCATTGACTGGATCTATGCATAGAGCGCCTCTCTTTGTTTTGCGAAGCATATCATCAAATAAACTGATGAAAGCAACATCCGATGTTTCTGCATCATTCATTTTTTCTTTCACATTCCTCAATGACGCATGAATTGTGGCTCGTTCGTGTGAAGGATATTTGGTAAATATGTAGGAGAAAGCATTTATATTATCTTCAATTGTACTTATTAGTCCCACCAACATATGTGCTAGACTTTTCAAACGTTCAAATCGATCGCCAATATTTTTATAGCTAATTAAAATTACCGGTCTTACACTTTTGCATCCTTTAATTGCTCGAACAATTCCTATTCCATTTGTGATGTCTACTTCCGGTCCGCCAGTGTCTTCAAAACCTGGACTATCACACAAAACAACACTTCCTTTACTAAATGCCCCAACATCCTTAAAATTCACTCTAACAGGTGTAATATATCGCGTTTCAGATTCCGCAAACGGACTGATTGTAATGTTTTTCAGATCTGGGATTTTGATACTAGTAGGATCAACAGCGATATGATTTAAACCTTTCATCTTTGTTTCTATCATTTTAGATCCCGCAAGAAAATGAATAGTCGTTGATTTACCAGATCCCGTTCCTCCTAGAAAAAGAATAACGTTTTGGTCCTTAAGTAACTTTGCTGCATAGTTCACTTTCTCAATAAGTCTAAACATTTCTGGAATATTCAATGGGCTAATGTGTTTCAAAATTTTTCTCAACATGCTTATAGCAACTTTCCAGTTTCTGTTTTTCGCATATATGAAGCAACTTTCAAGCGAATCATGGATTTTAGCATATTTCGATTCTTCTGTTTTCAATCGTTCCTTCAAAATTTGAAATTCCTTCTCTATTTCTGTTTCTGTTTGGTCGAATACTACAAGAGTGTTATCTGAAAGTAGCCCTTTACTTGCTAATTTGAGCGACATATGATACAACAGACTGATAACGGATCTTTCAGTAGAAATGGGCATAGAGGAAAAATCATTATAGAGGTTCATCAGATATTCTTTTGTGATTGGATATTCTTCTCCAAGTTCTGAATTCTTACCTTCATCGACAATCGATAGCAACTTTTCAATCGTTAACCTTGCACTTTGCGTTCGATCTGTGTATTTCTCGCAATCTCCAGAACTTAGATTGAAACCTTGGTAAACGTCAGCAAATTGTTCTTGTAAAGTATTGGGAATAAAACCAGATTCCATCACGTGATCGAAAAATTCAGCTTGTTCAATGTGTTCATTCGCACTAAATTTCATTATCACTCCAATCCAAAGTGAACTTCCGACGTAGCAAGGAATAAGTATAATGCGTTCTCCGCTTTCGTTATATTTTGCCTGCATCAAGCGTTCTTTCCATTGATCTTTCATATTAAGATCGACACTTGGTAATACATGAATTGGGTTCTGAAACTGCTGAGGAAACTTCACCTGTAAGGTTTCCAATTCACTTTTAAGGGTGCCGTATATATCAATATTCTGATCCAGCTTATCTGTAAATTCTTTAGAATTCTTCGTTTCTATAAATGCTAAGTTTCTTTCATCTAACCGCTTCGACGCTTGTTCTTGGCTTGTCTCATCGGAAAATCCAGTTTTAGATGCGTCTAAAATACAAAGATATACTCACTAATCCAAACTCATCTGAATTCAAAGGCTTTTCAGAAAATGCCTAGAAAAATCTTTTAAAAATTGTAAAAAGTGTCCAGATACAAATGGATGGCCGGAATTTCATCAACAGGACTTTCGTCGATGGCAAAAGTTCATCATACTTTCGCCAATTGGCAAAGGTACAGTAGACTTTCTGCAATTGCCATGGAACAATATTAATATAGGGTACATGTAAGAGCCGAAGCTAGAACCGATCGGGTCCAAAAATTTCTGCACCCGGTCCTGGCCAATTTGAACTTTTTTCGATTCGAACCCGATGGATGGATCTTTTAAGGGTCAGAATCCGAACGATAATCGTAATAGTCTTAATGGAAATTTTTAATACAACTCCAATAGTCGCTCCGAAACATGCGAGATACTTTTCTTGCTTTTCTGTGTTCGAGAAATAGCAGTCTACAAATTTTACATATGACTCAACGACAAAGGAAAGATTATCCACATCCGACGATCAAACAATCTTGGGCTTCAAAAATAGAGACAATTTAATTTCATGAACAACAACCAATCAGAAAAGAAATGATGATTGAGATTATTCTTCGTATGATATTGAAAATATGATAGACAATACTGTAGAAGTAGATGAAATATTGTTTGATTTATAAATCTATAATCGTAATCATATTATAGTATTATAATCAAGAAAAGTTTTATTGTCTGTTTTCCTATTATTTCATCATAAATAAAAGGTTTTCTTGATAAAAATAAACAAAAATTAAAAGAAATCCCCAAAAGATTATTATATACATAAGATATTTCTTTGGATTTGGGCCCGATCAGTAAGTTTCCAGACCCAGATCCAGTGATTACCAAGCTTTTAGATCCAGGTCGCGTCGGCGTTAGATCCCTGTAGAACCCGCCGAGCCCTAGCTGATGCTAATGTTATTAGAATATATATCATATCTTACACTCATCAATATAACCGATAGGAATTTTCGAATGCTCATCTCGTTCATAGCCAAATTGGCGAAAGTACAGTGGCCTTTCGCCAATTGGCGAAATACCGAAATCCTATACAAGTATGCTTCGTCATCTCCTTCCTAAATTTTTTCGACCATCTTTTACTCTTTTCTGAATATTTGCTTAAACAAACTCAAGATTTTTAGGAATATGAAAAAACGCTCGTACTTTCACTTCTTATAATGAAAACTGCAAAAAGGAAAGGACTCAAACTAAATATTTTAGTATTCGTATCATATGTTATGTTTTAAAATCAGCTTTTCTAGTTGTGTTGAGATCATTTCAAAAACGAGTAATTTACTTGTTCGAAAATTTTCATTTCTCCGTGTCATTTTCGATTTATGAATACTATAAGCTGTTACTCACTAAGTTTAGTTGATATACGATTGTTAGAAAGTGACCAGTAAAGAAACAGAGCAATCAGAAGCATAATCAATGAAATGATTATCATCGGTTGTTTCCACCACTGTAGATAGTAAAAAAAGTCATAATCAAAATTTGAATTATTAACTTACTATTCGATGATTCTTGTTCATGGTATTATCAGTTCGATCATTATTTGCCAAAGCTTAAAATTGAAAAGAGAAAGAAATGGTTTCTGACGTAAGTATTGTTTGAACATTCAAAGAGATTGTTTTACTTCCCAAGTCAATGATTCTGCCACTCCTGGTCCGCGAATGTCTGGCAGGAACCCGCGGAAGAGATGCCGTTTTCAGTCAAAAACTCCACAAAATGCTAAGAACTGCGAAGTCAAAATATGCCGTTTCGCATTCGGTTCCCGACTCTCCCCCACTTTGGCAGATCTTAGATAAATCTGATCACCGAATTCCTGCTTCCAAGTTGTTACTATCTGTGAGAATATATCCTATTCCGCGATGTTGAACATTGCGGAACCAGTTCCATCTAATTCCGAGAATTCCGCGAAGTGAGTGGAGACGGAACTGATTCGGCAATGTTCAACATTGCGGAATGGGATGGCTGTTTCAAACTGCCGACCAAAATTGACCGTACCTCATTCAAATAGTATTCTGTAAGATTTACCTGCTTTATCTGTTGAGGGCTGATAATGAGTTGTTGTTTCTCGATACGTTTGTTGTTGATTTTGATCTTCATGCCTTCGTTGTCTGATCTCTGTGTCTGGTACCATCAAATTTTGTACATGGATCGGTTCTGTTGTCTGCTCATCCATTCCGATGACGTGGGTTGCTGAATCGTTAGTTCTTTTCGTTACTTAAAAGCGAGAACCCGGTAAAGGCAAAGGACATGTCCGTATAAGGCGACTTTTTCGCCCCACATAAAACTTTTCAAAATTTCTAGCTAAAAATAATCAGGGTATCACCTTAGGTGAAAAACAGCAGTCGGTTCCTTTGGAGCTCAAAAAAAAAAATTTTCGACCCCTCTAGGTCCCTGAGGGGGTTACGGGAATTTCGAAAAAACTTTTTTCAAGATAACCAAGTGGTTATTATTTAGCCTGATAGAGCTTGAAACGGTGATTATAAATATGTAGTCTAAATCGAAAATCATCCTTCGTTTGGCAGAATACGGTTGACTTTTCTTTCAGTTGAACCTTTTGACGGGTGAGAATAGTTTATTACCCCTAAGTGCATCTGAAGTAGGCTTTAGCGAGTTTCAAATAACAGTAGTAAACGTAGAATTTTGAGCTCTATCTGATGATGAAAGTATCAAGCTTTCATACATCTTTTATCATGCTACAATGAGTAGATACCGTACCCGTTTGGAGTATCCCTTTTAGGGTCAAAAGTTGGTATAGGCTATCTTCGTAAAGGAATCATGAACCAATGAGATATTTTAATCATAGTTACATCTCAATTCACTCTTTCTAATGGACTAATTTTAATTTTGATAAAAAATGTCTGTGGTAGGTTTTTTCTCGTAACCATGGTAATATGCTATATACCAGCATATCTTGGATAAGTTATAGCAGATTTCGCTGGGAAAAACATATTTGATCTCAAAACTAATACTATATTCGAAATCAGCATCAAAAAACTGAGCCGACTTATGTGTGTTTCAAATACTTTTTTTTCCATCATAAAATTCACCCCTACTCCCCCTCAGGGATTAGTCAAAAAATTAATGCCATCAAAACGCTGTTTTTATTCCTTCGTCATTGACCATTTTGTGTTTCACTAACATTTTATAAGTGTACATGATGTTTTTCAGTGTCAAAATGGCTTTTTGATGGTATTAATTTTTTGACTAATCCCTGAGGGGGAGTAGGGGTGAATTTTATGATGGAAAAAAAAGTATTTGAAACACACATAAGTCGGCTCAGTTTTTTGATGCTGATTTCGAATATAGTATTAGTTTTGAGATCAAATATGTTTTTCCCAGCGAAATCTGCTATAACTTATCCAAGATATGCTGGTATATAGCATATTACCATGGTTACGAGAAAAAACCTACCACAGACATTTTTTATCAAAATTAAAATTAGTCCATTAGAAAGAGTGAATTGAGATGTAACTATGATTAAAATATCTCATTGGTTCATGATTCCTTTACGAAGATAGCCTATACCAACTTTTGACCCTAAAAGGGATACTCCAAACGGGTACGGTATCTACTCATTGTAGCATGATAAAAGATGTATGAAAGCTTGATACTTTCATCATCAGATAGAGCTCAAAATTCTACGTTTACTACTGTTATTTGAAACTCGCTAAAGCCTACTTCAGATGCACTTAGGGGTAATAAACTATTCTCACCCGTCAAAAAGTTCAACTGAAAGAAAAGTCAATCGTATTCTGCCAAACGAAGGATGATTTTTCGATTTAGACTACATATTTGTAATCACCGTTTCAAGCTCTATCAGGCTAAATAATAACCACTTGGTTATCTTGAAAAAAGTTTTTTCGAAATTCCCGTACCCCCCTCATACAGTGGGGAACCAGGCGGACATGGCCGATAGTTCTATTTTCCAAAGTTCAAATATTGGAATGAATACGTCTATGGTCAGACTATCTTACCCTAAAACTAAATTTCCAGAAATCAAGTCATACCCCTAAAAATGCCCATTCTCAAAAATTGTTCATAAATCGATAATTATACGGAAATCATTCTTTTTCTGAACTTCTCAAAACATTTTAAAAAGAAAAACTATCTGAAACGAATGATTGACACATAAGCTATATTGCATGAAAAAATTATTTCGATAGAACCAAAAATGGGATAGAAAAAAAAATATTATTGAACCCATACTACGTCAAAGAACAGGTGAAGACCGTATTTTGTGAACGCTACAAGGAATTCTCACCCGATTGAGCTCACATTTTTACCATCCATTCTTCTTTGGGTGATTTATCATTCACCATAGCACAATACTGCATTAGTGAACACTGGCCGAGCTAGGGGCCTCACAAAAACCCAGCTTTCTGCCCAGGAATGGCTAATTTTAAGAAAATGAGAACATTTTGACGCAAAACCAACGTGATATTCGGAATCAGCTTACGAAACTGCATCGAATCATATATAACAAGTAGTATTTCTCAAAAAAAAAAGTTGGCTCCTGGCCCCGTCAAACTTTTGAAACACACCCTTTCCGTATTTTTTAAATGCTACAAAGAGTTTAAGTGCGATCGACCTCAAACTTCCAGTAATTACTCTTCCATGTTTGATTCATCGGTGGACATAGCGCAACTTCGCGATTATGAGTTTAACCGGTGCTATGAGTCTCCTAAAAGATGAGATTTTTGCCTTCGAATCCCTATTTTTTAAAACAAGGCATCATTTTGGTAGAAAACTGAGGTGATATTCGCAACCAGCTTGTCGAGCTGCGTCGTACCATATATAGTAAAAGTGATTTTCTTAAAAAAATTTTTTGATCTTTGTGCAGGGAAAGCTTAGAAAAAAAGCCATCTGTGTTTTTTTCCTTAAATAAGCGTCTTAGCGAAAAACCAAGGTTATATGCGGAATCGGCACGTAAAACCATGTCGAATGGTGTACAAAACGATATATTTTCTAATAAAAAATTTTTTCGAGAAATGTGGCTGAGATCCCCCACAGGCTTTTTGGGGAAAAATTTTTTTTTCAGAAAATGGTTTATTTTGTTTAGGATGGTATTCTAAGTGATGTATAACCACTTCTAAGCTATACAAATCCATTTTTGAGCTTCAAAGGAACCGACTGCTGTTTTTCACTTAAGGTAATGTCCTGATTATTTTTAGCTAGAAATTTTGAAAAGTTTTATGTGGGGCAAAAAAGTCGCCTTATACGGACATGTCCTTTGCCGAAATAATACTTCAATTCTTTTTGTAATTCTTCGTAAGTTTTTTTTTATTCCTTTCGATCTATCAAACAATTCTTCTTTTTCTGATATTTTCACTGGTGATTCGAACGTAGGGTTAGCGTCAGATCTATCTACTATGACAGAATTAGAAAATGTTGAATAATTACCTTCGGAATGGAACGGTTTATTAAGGTTCTGTTCATTGTCTTGCTGATTGAGTGATTGCATTGGCTCATTAGTCATATTTGAAGATTGACTTGTTGTAAATGCTGTTTCTTTGATTAATGCAACTAGGTTTTTCGTAGTAAAATAACTACTTAAATTTCGATCACCAATATGTTCACAAATTCTTAATTGTAAATGAACATCCGGAAAAATTTCACTGAAAACTTCTTGTAATTGATCAGGAATAGAATTTGATTCTTTAACTGGATTGATAAATTCGGCTCGTTCGACGAATTCATTTACTTTAAATTGAATGAATATACCAGTTAAATGAGAGTCACCCAAATTATAAGGAACAAGTATGAGACGTTGTCCATAAAAACCAGTTTTTGCCATTGTGAATCGTTCTCCTAATTCACCATTGATAGATTGATTCGCAGTTTCAAGAACATGTATTGGTATTGAACTATGTTCACTATGTTCTCGATTTAATCTTTCAATTAGTTCCAAAAGGCCTTTCTGAACGTCCATTATTTCAATATAATGGTCTAATGCAAGAAAAACTTCTCCAGTTTAAAGCAATGAAGATGTTTTGCACTTCGATTCAACGTATGTTATCGTTTGAATTTTGTTGATGATGAAACGTTTTGTAGAATCCTTTGTTTCTAAGTAGAATAAAATCATTAGTTGAGTGCGGGTATTTCCACCGGTTCTGAACTATGATGCATAGGCATGCACCAAATCCAAACTCAAACCCAAACCGTTTGGGAGTTTGGGTTTGGTGCATGCCTACGCTTGATTTCATCTTGCTATTAGTAAGACCGGACAGACCGGCATTAGAAGAAAAATGCCGAGTCTCGGTCAGTCTCGGTCGAAAAATGGAAAAAGTTAAAATTTTGGCCGAGATTGACCGACACTCGGCATTTTTCTTCCAATGCCGGTCTGTCCGGTCATACTAATAGCAAGATGAAATCAAGCGAAACAATTCGCAATAAAAGTCTCGTAGAGTCTCGGGGGTTCTTGAGGGAGAAAAATGATCATCTTTGTTAGCGAATGTTCAGTCTCGGTACATCCCTAGATAGCGATGAACTGACAATGCTAGATAAAATACACTAAATGATACACACTAGCTTTCATTGTACTCAATGCATTATTGACTGTTCAAAGATTAATGAGAATGCAATGATGTGATTGATCATCAGGCTATGCTAGTGATTAGTATGCGATGTGCAACAGATTTTATAATGTATTGCATTCTTTCATTATTTATCGTAAAAAGATGATCATATCAGAGTGGATGTTTAAGTGATCAAATATTTGATTATATTTAGAATTTTGGAATTGATGAAATGTGTTATCCATTCTATGCAATAGGATTGTTTCAAGCAGGCTTTGAGCAATTATGGGCAGAGAAATCGACCTGCAGTATTGCCGAAATCGTGCAAGAAATGGTTCAGAATGAATCCAAACAATAATTCCTAGCTGAAATCGAGTAGGAAACTCGTAGAAGATTTTTTGTTTCTGACAAAGAATCGAAAGAAAGCAAGCAGTGCATCAAATGAAGAGAGCGAAGGACTTTTTCTATGACTTCCAATCGTTGTTGAGCGACAAAAACCAGATTCTAATAGGAAGACACAGAAAAAATACCTGAGATTTCTGAGCCTCAAATACTACTGCCAAGAAATTGTCGCAATCTCATGAAGCTTACCGCTTCCTTTCCTCAAGGTCTGTAGTGGATGTTTCAACATTATGATACGGATGAAGTGTGTGTCTGAATTTCTTTTCATTCTTGATATTACAAATGCACTTCTAAACATTCGATTTTCAATCGATACTCGGCAACTCGACTCGACTCGAGTCAGATCTTTTTAAATGTCCATCGAGTCGAGTCGAGTCGAGTTGAAGGAATACCTAAGCCGAGTCGGAGTCGGACTTTTTCTGACTCGTTTCGATCTCTGTTCCGAAACCATAGTTGTTTTGCCTGGAGATGGGAAATTTCGATCTCAACGCTAAACTAAAGTATTGCGATACCGATACAGTTCCGATTCAAAAAACATCAATTTTATCCATGTCTAGGATTTTTCATCAGTAATATACTAATTACTTATCTCATACTCGTATTATCATAACTATTGCTCTATCATATAAAGAAAAAAAATGTGCCAAAGATGAAATTTTCGCAATAGCGTTACATTTATCCTGCTCAATGTGCCATAGTTTAAAAAAAATTATCGTATCAGAACCACTGCCAAAAGTCAATTACTGTTCACTAGTTGTTTACTGATATTTCATAAGTGGCTTATCAAAATTTGAAACAACGTCTTTCCATAATGCTATTACAGCGACAGTAATCAATGGTTATTTTGAGAATAACTTCACGTAGAGAAAAGAAAAAAATTCTTTTGTTTTTCAAAGAAACATCATAGAGTATAGTTTAAACAACATTTGATAGCGGAGATTGGAGCTTCATATTAAAATGTATAAATAGCTTCAAAGTAAGATAAAATATATTGCAACGGAGAAAACTACTATTAACGCGTAGTGTATACATTTTATACATATACAGAAACGATCTTTCGAATAATAAGATATATTCTCTTACATTTTGGAGTTTGCTCTACAAGGTGATATAAACATTTATTTCAAATTCTGAAGTAAATACTTATGTCTGAAGTGTCGCATTACATAGTAAAAACGATATATAGATAATTGGTTATACTTACGATGAAAATTAACACTGGAGTATATTGAAGTTGGTTTTGTGCATCTTGAAAGCAAGGTATCTTACATGTTTATATTCGATAAAGTTACTTGGTTTTTTCCAAGTAATGTTTATTTATGCGAATCAATCAACCGTGCTATTTCATACACATCATGATGAGATAGACATAGATGAATATTTTTCGCACGTGTTGTTTTCATTATGCTACACAATACAGTTTTGTCTTTCCTTTTGATTCTTTGCTGGATGTAAGAAAGAAACAAACGCGTATATTTATACAACTTATAATAGAAGGGTTTGTGTTGTTAGTAAAGAATCTTATATGTATTCAGACCAAATTAAAGCTCTCACCGAGAAACCAACAAGGTTAAAATAAACACTGCTGCTAGCGAGCTTGGGCTGATATATTCAAATTTTAAGCTACTTATAGTATATATAAGATGTTCATAATTCAAAATCTGAGCAAAGGTTTTTTTTCTTCTTTTCTAATCGTTGAATAGAGCTCATAGAATTGCGTAAGAAAAAGTATGTTTCAAATTGGAAAAAGAATATATTACGAAAATCAGAATATTTCACGAAAAAGTCCGAAATATGCCATAATTTTGAAACATAGGAGAAAATAGACGCAAAATTCTGACTTTCGTAAAATATTCTTTTTCCAATTTGAAACATACTTCTTCTTATGCAATTCGATGAGCTCTATTCAACCATCAGAAAAGAAGAAAAAAAACCTTTGCTCACATTTTGAGTTATGAACATCTTACATATACTGTAAGTACCTTAAAATTCGAATATCGCAGCCCAGGCAGCCTAACAGCAGCCTATATTTTAACTTCGTTAGTGTCTCAGTGAGAGCTTTAATTTGATCTGAATACATATAAGATTCTTTACTAACAACACAAACCCTTCCACTGTTAGTCCCTTAGTCCCCCTGATTTCATGCCGACAATGAATTACAAAGTAATTCAAAACTTCTATACATTATAGTTATACATATTTGTTCTATCAGGGTCTACAAGAGTCTACCAGGATCTTCCTGCTGCATATGTTCCCGCCCTCACCCTCAAGTGGACAGACGTCCTTTACGTGTGTTTGCCCTTACCCTCAGTCAGACAGACGCCCATCGTAGTAGACCTGGTAGACCCTAGTAGTCCCTTGTAGACCCTGTAGACCCTGATATACCTTGATAGGTCCTGATAGACCTTGGTAGATATATTGATAAATACTAATAGAATTTGAATTATTTTATAATTCAGTTTTTGGACTTACTTTGTAGTTCATTTACGGCATCCAGCGCCTCTTAGAAATAGAGTTATGTATCTATATGTATAGATACATAGCGATATTGGTAAACATATTTATATATATGTAGAGTAAGAGATAGTGTTGATTGAGTGCTTACAGATGCCTTAGAGTTATTAAGAGCGAGTCCACCAGAAAACCGACCAACATAAAGGAGAGATGGCTGTAGAAAAATTTTAGATTTTGAATTTGACTTTCTCATTCGAAAGTCCACAAAAAGTTACTATGAAATCCAAAATATTAGCTCATTCTGATATAGTTATAAAAAAATAGCCTGGACCACATATTTCCAACTTCTTGGAAAAGTTGATTTTTTCAATTGTAGTCGTATTTTGCGATTTTTTCCGCCATGTTTCGTTCGTTCGAGGCGCGGGACCTCTTAGAATGATAGAGAATTTTTTTCTCTACAAAATACACTATTTGTAATATTTTTTCAAAGCATTTTTTTATGAAAAATTTTTAAAAATACAGTAAAATTTGAAAGAAAAAATGATGCAATTTTGGTAGTGGAATTTCATTGTTGAATAGGAATGTGGTACTAAATCATGAGATTCCAGGCTGAATTTTTGATATGTTGTAGTCCTGTTCGCGGCGCATCTTTTGATGTATTTGATTTTAAAAAATATTTCGTCCCGCTTATAAAAGTTTTCGTTACAAAAATTCGAATATAGCATTATTTTCCTCTTTTAACACGAAATTACTGAATTATCTCATAAATGAATAGAAATTATAATTACTATGATAGTTTCAAGTTTTATAATAAAAAAGACAACATAAAAACTTACGTTTTGCAACACATTTGATGGACCATTGAATGGATCAGTATTGGGTACATCTCGATAAATAATTGAAGAAATCTTGGATACAAGTAGTACTACTACTTATGGCCTTTGGCTAGTATGTATTTTGGAGTGCAAATTTAGTGTTTGTATGAGCTTACACATATGTAAAAAATAATGAGAGACAAATATTTTTAAGAATAGTAGAAGCCGTGTATACAATTCTGGAATACAAAGATAAAAGTTTCGTTCAAAATAATAATTTTACATTGACATACTATGAGAATGCCATTTAGAAATTAGTAGTCCTAGCCTTTCCGATTTGCATTCGTCAATTGATGTCTGACTTCGGATAAAAAACAACGAGTTTGCTATATTTGACTTACTGTTTTTTTGGACATAAGTGATAGTTTTCTTTTTTTGTTGATAATTCAAACTGCTTGATGACATTTTTGATTATCGAGTTACCCATGCTGAAGTATCGCAATTTACTAAATTACTTTTATTCAGTCCACATCACGGGATCTTTTGGCATCTATCCTGGTATGATTCATGAATCATCTGTAACTACATTTTTTGGAATGGGTAACATGTGTATAACCGCATTTTTTGGGACAATGAAATGTTCTGTGGCAAATACAGAAAAGACTTTTCTAGTTTGATTGATGCGTATATACTTGACATTACTAGCTCATCCTATATCTTGTTCATCAAGTGAGTTGAAAAAAATTTTTCTAGAATACTTTTTTATCAGTATCATAACTGCATCGTTCTCAAGAGAAAAAATTTCGAGAATGAAACGTACATAAAAATTCTTGTGACAACTTTGATGTACGATTTTTGTTAGAATGAATAGCAAAGAATTAGCTGCTCGAATGGATGGAAGTTGAAGATGTAGTGAGCAGCTGCACGGATTGTACTGTTCGAAGCATTTGTGAGGCTTGCAATCGTAGAGAATCTTCGTTCAGATTTGTTATAGCGGACTCAAATTCGTTTTCTTGTTCTGCTATGATGTCTTCATCGTCATCTGGGTTTATCGATATCACTTGGGATTGAATTCTGTTGGCTTGTTGTCGTCGAACAGACGTTAATCTAGAAAAAAAGCTACGTATTTGAGTTGGTGTCAAAAATTGATCAGGTTCAAATACGAATTGACCATTTTCTTCTTTTGTTTACATTTCCTAAAAAAACGCTCCGATGCAAATTTCAATTAATTTTGAGGTTACTAATCGATGAAACAGCTGATAGATTCCATTTATGACCAGTTGCTTCGCCTTCATCATACTTGTCTGTCGAGTATTTGATTTGTTCTGGAGAGTAGCGAGTAACCTTTTTATTTTCAGACAAAGCCCATCCTTGTTGTTCATAATAATAGTTGTTATTTGCTTCATCTTGGTATTCCTCGTCAGCATCATCATCCGACAATGATGTCGAGTGGATTATATTGAAGTTATTTACTTGGTGAATCGGAACTGGCTTGACACTCTCAGCACGATCTTTATACATGCAAATGGCGCGGTCTCGAAGGTTCACTTTATCTGGTTTGAATAGATGATCACCTCTATCATGATGTTTGACAAGATTACTGTAAAGACGATACTGCTTCACAGAACCAGTCGTAGAACAATTGAAAGTAACAAAAGAAGAGGTAAGGTAGGCCGCCTCATCCACATCCATGGTTGTTTCATCATCATCCGAAATGTCACTGGGTCCATCGTCAAACTTTTCATTTTCAGCATCAACAATATTTTTAGATTCTTCTAGATAAATACCATATCAAATTTAGTTTCAGATCGAATAAAAACAAATACTCATTGCGCGGAACAAGGTAAGATTTCTAGTATCTATCTCCTTTCCACTCGTGTCACTTTCGAGTTTCATATCATGATATACTCATGAAGTAGAACTCGTTCACTAATTGATTAGTATAAGTTAATCAACTTTAACATTTCCTAGACTACAATGACATAAGTTACCTGAATTATGCTTCATAAGACCATCCGATTTCCATCTACCATCTACGTGTGCAAGGACGACTTTATACGGATCAATAGATGAAACTGATTTCAATTTTGACCATCGAAATTTTTTTCCTGGGCCAATATCAAAAGCTCTCCACGCAGTCACCATCATGTCAGATGGACTAGTGAATATTGTACGACGAGATGATCCTGTTTGAGGTGCTTCAGATTCGAATAATACATATATCTTTCCTTGATGTATTAGTAAAACGGGACAACAATACTTTTGCAACAACAGTGTACAGAACAAAAACATCAACTAAATTGATGTTAAAATAGGACAGCTTAACTCCAACAGCTTATAAAAGGGCCTGTATCTATCCATTAGTCAACGGAGCCATTCGGGTATGTTCAAGATTCAACTTATTGCACGATGAACTGATATATATCCGTCAAATTGCAGAATTTAATGGTTACCCGTCCCAATTTGTACAAAATATAATAAA